>KN491682.1:0-11579 GCA_000787155.1 Scartelaos histophorus | reverse complement strand
AAGAGTTTATAGTTCGGACAGCAAAATTCTGATGTATTTCTGTGTTTTTTTACTCCCTCCAACTTGCTGTATGTGAAAATGTAGTATTAATTATAGCCTAATTGTATTGTTTATGTAGCCTGTGCATCCAGTACCTTCTACATTTGGTTTGATTTTGCTTTTTACATTTTTTACTCTACATTGAACTACATTGTCTTTAATGTTGTATCTTGCAACAGTTAAATGTGTAACTTTTCTCATGGAGGGTCCGTTACTGCCTTGTCTTCGTGGAGTTGGCGTTGCTTTTACTTTCGATGGCATTGCTTTTACTTTCGATGGCGTTGCTTTTACTTTCGATGCCGTTGCTTTTACTTTCGATGTTTGACATTAAACTTATTGTATAACCACCGAGACGAGTAGCTAACGCCAACAGATCAGTCAAGAACATTATTTCTAGCTATAAAAACACCTTGAATCGATTAAACGCAAGATCCCCATGGCGACAAGCAGAAGGCATCTCTAGTCGCAACGAGATGATGAAATTTCATAAGATTTCCTTACCATTACGACACCAAAGAGATGTACTTGTAATTGGTATATTTTTTGTATCATTTTGTGTCACCCTAGCAACAAAAAAAGAAATACAACTAAATTAAAGACTATTTAAAATGCATTGTCTCAACACCTATACCACTATTCAACTCAATTTCTTTTCATTCTTAGACTTAACACAATCTTCAAACTTTTTTGGATGTTAATTAGTTTAAACAATTCTAGATATGAGAGAAAAAGAACTAAACTGTGTGGTAAAATTGTCCCTAAGTGCACTTTTGGTTGGAGGGCTCCTGTTTGATTACTCTAGGGTTTTTGGGGGAAGAAATCTGATGAATCCAATCTCATCTTTCATCCTAAAAAAAGTCCTGACACTTGGCATTAGCTCCGCATTACCATGTTGATTGTGTTCCTGGGGTCTAAATGGCACACTTTGTTTAAATGCAGCTCGGGGAGGCTGGGAGTGCTAACTGATTACTTCAATGACTGCAGAATGTTCCGTGAATTGTAGCGCCGGGCGGTGGAGCAGAACTGTAGTGAGCGGCCGCTGATTGCCTAAGTATGCAAAAGTGCCTCATGACTCGGCAGTGGGCTGATCTGTGTGCAGCCACATTGGTTCATGCGTGGAGCTTTGGAATGGGGCTGTGTGAGGAGATCAGATCCGATAGACTTACAGAAGGGCGGTTATTTTTACGGATGTGACTAGAGATGTTGAACTGAATTGATGCGCTCGATTTGCATGTGTTAGAGGTGGTGAATGGTGATAGTGATGATGATTGTTGGACGGGTATTTGCATATACAATATAATCCATGCAGTTTCACTTTACTCAATTTGAGGGTGCACTGTGTAACTTTTCTGTTGGAGAATAGGCCATCTGTTTTCATAGACACCATTTGATTTGCCTCAAAATTTCCATAGTATGGCGTAAACATGGTATTTTGGAGTACTGAGTCACAAAATGGAGCCATGAAACTCCGAGCAATGGAGTCGTTGTATCGGACTGTTGTGGTGAAGAGGGAGCTGAGCCGGAAATCAAAGCTCAACCTACGTTCCTGCTAATCATCTATGGTCATGAGCTCTGGGTAGTGACCGAAAGGATGAGGTCGTGGATACAAGTGGTCCAAATGAGTTTCCTCCGCAGGGTGGCTGGGCGCTCCCTTAGAGATAGGATGAGGAGCTCAGTCACACGGGAGGAGCTCGGACTAGAGCTGCTGCTCCTTCACGTCGAGAGGAGTCAGCTGAGGAGGCTCGGGCATCTGGTCCGGAGCTGGAGGAAGTGTCTGGGGTGTGGGAAGTCTGGGAGTCCCTGTATAAGCAGAAGAAAATGGATGGATGGAGTTTCGTGGCATATTGTGGGACTTTCCAGACAAAACAATAGCATCACCATGGAGACAAGCAGCTCATGGACCATCCACTTGAAACGATTCATAGTGCACCATTAAAGCAGAATACATTGCATATTTGAAATTTGTTTTATCTCTTTGCTATTGCAGATTTTTCAATGACAAAATCAAACTTTTGTTACATCCAGTTGGGAGGAAATCATGGACGTCTTTCCCTCCGCTTACCTTACAAAGTACTTACCTTAACAAACTAAACAGTCCACATTTCTACTGAAATAGGCTGAAGTACATCTGTTGGCATCACCATGTTTGTTTTGGTTCATTTGAGCGTTTGTCTTTGGCTTCCACTTAAACCTCAATGACGGGAAGAAGTACAAAACACAAAGACAACAATCAGGAATTGCACAGTGACTACGCATTTTTATTTTCATCAGAAACTGCTACTTAAAATCAGTTGCGCCGAGAAAAAGAGTAAGAATGTATTTGTAAAAAGAAACATCTTTGTAATTTCAGAACAGACAGCATACAAAAAGAAACATAGGCTGGATTTGAGCTTTTTGTTTATACCGCTATGTTCAATTATCTGAAACACTCCTGCGCATCAACTTTAAAATGACATCAAAGATAAAAAAAACATCATAACTAGATATGTTCCAGCCTTATTTAAACATGCACCATTTTGCTTTCCATAGCTCTTGAATACATGTTACAAATGAGCCCTAATGCATTTCTATGACTATGTGTTCCCTGCAACATATGAGGACATAATGGGGATCAAGCAGAATATTAAGTCTTCATTTACCAGGCTTTGTTTTAAAAATCAGCGCTGATTATTAATATTCCTCTTTGGAACGCACTCGGCATGGCTCTGCTCCTCCACTGTCTCTAATTAAATGGGGTGAAACAGTCTCGCGCAGCCCTACTTTCATGTGTTTCAATTTTGTCAGCAAGTTTCCCACAATGCCGCCATCTGAATTTCAAATGATAAATGAAAATCCTGCTCTTAGTGGAGTAATTCCATTAAAGCAGTGCATTATGGAAATAAAGACAAAAACCTACAGTGTGTAATTAGATTGTGTGTGTTTGGTTACTCGTGAGGCCCGCGGACGATGGGGCTATCTATCGGATTTACTAATATTTAAGTGGCCCGTCTTCCCTGAAAACCACATTACGCTGTGTATAAATTAATGATTTGCAGTGAGTAGCTCTCCCAGAATCTATTTCCTTTCCGATTGTATGCATGCATTTAAATGTACTCGCCAATGGTCAAAATACTGCCTATTTCAAAACAGTATCTTTTCGAATGGAAAGAGCAGACATCAGACCCTGCCCATCACTATAATAAGATTACTGTTAATTGAAACTAATTTTTTACATTTTGCATCTTATATCAAAGCATTATACAGAAAAAAAACCAAAATAAATACCAATACTATACTACTAACAGTACCCCGAACTATATTTTCTTCATTTTATTTTCAGATATTTGACTGTAATGCTCAACATTTAGCACAAAAGTCAAAATGTACTTATTAGTCTGTCTATATCTCAAAAGGTAATACTGGGCTTTTCCACTTTTTGATGTCATGAAGTGGTAGTTTTTAAGTTAACAGCTCATTTTACTTTGACTTCAGTAGAGATTGGCAGTTCCATCTCTTGAATAATCTGAATGATTTTAGTGAAAGTGTAGGGAGTATTAAAACGCAGTGGAGCACTTCCTGTTTTACCATATAACATCCCAAGCCATAGGTCATCTGTGCACCCACATGATAATTCTTCATAAATATATAACATAGAGCAAAACTGTAAATGACAACTTGACAAACCTGACATGTTGCGCAGTAATTTCAGGATCCACGTTGATTGTGTTGATCGCATTATGACCATGGATTCTCTATACAAATGGACATAGCTAAACATGCTAGCAGCCACGTTCCAAATAGGAAGTTTGCATGTGGCTCTTCGGGCTCCTTCTTACCCAGGCTCCCTTTGACTTACACTGGAATATTGTGGCACCTCTCTGTTAATGCTGCAGCGAGCCTCGTCATTTTGGTCTTAAAATGTCCGTAATCCCCCGCGTAATCCTGGTGTTTCTTTTTTTTCGCTGTCAAAAAAAGCCTATTCATAATACAGATATACATAATTTTTTAATGTATTTTATGGGTTTTTATTCATTTATTGCTATCTTATGGCTTTGCTCTTATTTGATTTTACTGGTTTATTGTTTTAGGACTAATATGACTTTAATCTGTGTGTAATGTGTTTTATTATTATACTATTATTGTTGCTTTTAGGATTTGTGCAGCACTTTGGAAACTGTTTGATTATGAAATGTGCTATAGAAATAAAGTGGATTGGACTGGATAGAGCCTGGTTCCAAATTCGTTCCTGTAACGGCTGTGGGTGACATCACACTCGCTTAGTCCACTTTTATATACACTCTGTGGTTGTGACAGCGCAAATTGGAACAAGCTGCATTTAGTTTGAGAAAAGAACTAAATGTGCAGTGTCTGTTGAACATGTATGGATGAAACAAAACACAACTCCAGCTATTAGAACATAGATAAAAAAAAAATAACGTCATGCAGACCTTTTAAATAAAACACACTAACCCCAGACTCGTTTTATACCTTCCTTTTACCTTATAGCCCCACTACCTCTGCAGCTCTGCGAGGAGATTGATGAAGGCCATGCTGGTTGTATGAATAATGCCTGGATGTGCTGACAGGGGCCAGCATTAGGGCCCGTCCCCCCGCTCGGAGCGCATGTTTGGGGCAGCCGCGGTGGCCTGAGCGTGGTATGGATCCGGGCCTGGGGAGATGTCTCTGGCGTGCTGTGGGATCATTATTCTGATGGACATAGGCTCGGTTATAAATAGCTCCGTGCAGTTGTTGGGCGGTGCGCTCTTTGTCTCCAGACCGTCCCTATTTGTCTTATTGATCTGAATATGTGTGGCCCCGGCAGAAGGAGGAGCGGGGGCCCGGGCTGCTTCCTATCTCCACACACGCTCGCCTCTATCGGGTTCACCGGGCCGGGCTACGGTCAATACGGTGAAACAGTGGTTTAGTTAAGTAATGATGGAAAACATGGGCAGTGTTAGCGTGCGGACCTTTGCTTGAGAAAATGAATCAATTACCCTCCACTTTACACGGAATACTAGAAAGGAAGACTTATTATTCTCATAGTGAAATTAGTTCTCATCCATAAAAGTGCTATATTACACAAAATGAACTCTTGTGAGCTTTAAGACATGTTAGAATCTTGTTACTTCATCAGAAACCTGGAGTTGTGTTTCGTTTCATTCCCACATGTTTGAGTAACACTTTATTATAGTTTGTCTGCACCTCCAAAGCTCAAAATGCTGAGGTGATGGTTTCCAAGTTACCATCTACCTTTTACCCTTTGTCCCTAAAGGAGTATATATATACAGTAGTGTTTAAAAAGAAAGCAGAGTATTTGCTGTAATACTACAAAACGTGACAAGGTGGAACAAAGTGTTTTCTGTTTGAGAGAAGAACTATGTAGGGTTTGTGTGTTAAACATGTGTGAAAGTAACAAAATAAAACTCCAGGAAATAACATTATACACTGCACATTTCTCTGATCTCGCCAAGATTTTCGTTTATTTTAAGATAAATTGTAAAGTAAAATTATCTTGCTGCTTGGACAGATAATTTTATTACTTTTAAGTCATTTTCTGATGGATTTAAGTTAAGTTTATGCCAAGCTTTTTGCAGTGTAACATAGGTCTCCTTATTTCTACCATTTTATAGCATTGTTCCCTCATCAAAACCCATCAGAAGTTTTAGACCTCATCCATGCATGTTTCAGTAATTTAGTGATCTCTCCCAGGGCTTTTTTGAACCCTTAGGTGTCCAATGCTCATCCAACTGGTACATCATCCACTCTCCCACACGACAATTCTCTAGAAATACACACAATTGTGATACAAACACAACTTGACAAACTGGAATTTGTTTGATGCACGCTGATTGTGCTAATTGCGTTAACACTCTGAAGGGTGAGGGACATACATAGAGCAAAGAGAGTCAAAAACAAAAGTGTTACATTGTTTTCAGTGAATATAAGATTTTCCAAATGATAAAAGGTAACACGGTGATCTAAATACGTTATGTGTTAGCAGTTAATGCCCCGTAAAAGTAAAATACCCGCTCCTAAATAACAATAATGCTTTAAACTTGCATTGTGCTTTACAGGGTTATGACTGTCATTATTCATTCACTCCATATCGGTTGTGATAAGTTGCTATTGTAGCCGCTGCTGCCCTGGGGACGACTGTTGGAAGTGAGGCTGTGAATCTGCACCATCGGACCCTCCAACCAGCATCACATATCACCACGACGAGTCCAACAACTGAACTACTCCTTCAGTGTACCAAACTGGGGACATACATTGCTTTACTCTTAATGCAATACCGTATTTTTTGGACTATAAGGTGCATCTAAAATCATTACATTTTCTCAAAAATCAACAGTGGCCTTATAATCCAGTGGCCTTATGTATGACCTTTGGTTGTGTTTAACCTCCAACCGATTTGATGTTGTCCACTTAGTCTAACATAACGTATTAGTGGGCGAGTCAGGAGGAGTAATATGTTGGCCACATATAGGGCGACTGTGCAACATACCGGTAGTTCTGCCGTGTGCTGTACAAGGACCCAAAATGCACCTGTTAAGAGACATGCACCATGCAGATTTCAGCTTTTGTATTTTAGTGTTAAAACTGAACAATGTTGAGAGGGATCCGGGCATGTTTGATGCCCAAATCACCAACTGTTAAACTTGTATTTTTGTGTTAGCTACAACTGAGAGTTATTGTAAATGGCCTGAATAAAGTTCAATTTATCCGATACGCGTTTTGTTTCACTTATTGTGCCTTATAATCCGATGCTCCTTATGTGTGGACAATGACACAACTGACATATTATTTGATACTGAGCCTTATAATCCGGTGCGCGTTATAGCCTAAAAAATCCGGTAGTAATGCTATGGAAGTCTCACCTGATAACACAATGAGTGACTTGTAATCAACTATTAAAATTGTGCCACATGACTAGTCACATGATTCCGCATTGTTTCCCAAAGACTGGGGTCGCAAGAGATTTTTATTGGGTCGCCTTATCACCATCTGCATGAAGCTCTGCAGACAGGCCCTCCTACCTCATTAGAAACACTGCTGTGTTTTGTATCATTTCTAATCTTTTTGTAATTATTTTGACTAACTTGTTGTATATTGCTTGTTCAGTTGAATGCTGAATGGTAATGTTCAAATAGGGCGACCTTTAATTGCTGGTTCAATTACTATTTTTCACTGTTTAAGTAATACTAATTGTTCAGAGAGACACGATTACTCAGTCAACAATAAAATATCCTCATTAATGGTAAATAATGGTCAAATACACCTTTAGTTTGTGATTTACAAATACTGTCAATTGACTTGGATTGTGAAGGTTTGTGACTTTTCAAATATGGGACCCCCAAAAAAAACTTTGGGAAACATTTCTTTAGAGGGAGTATTTAAGATGCTCTGAGTTGTTTTAATACAGTTTGGTCAAAAGGTTGGATTAAAATTAGGCTAGTATTGGATATAATCATCTGGTGCACTCTCCAGAACAGTAGGGGGCGACAATGCACCTAAACGTTGGGTGCCACCTGCCATAAAACAATGAAGAAACAAAGAAGAGCCGGGACACAGCAGCTGCAGGTCTGTACTGCAAACATTTCTATTATTTCACTTCAGTGTCTCATGTTTGATTGGAACTTTTCTTTAGACCACACCATTCTGTTTTACTGGAGAACTTCCTGTCTAACTTTCCCGTGTGCTGTGCAAATCTGGTGAGTGTGAGTCTGAAATGCAATGACTCTGAGTCAGACTCAACACTAACATGCCCAACGCAAACACCATGTCCTATGATAGATGTTAGAACTGAAGAAGAGTTTTACATTAGTGTTGTCACTCTTATTACAAAACAAAACAACTTCAGAATAATACGCAAAATAAAAGGTTAAAAGGCCTGAATCTATTTTATTTATTTATTTATTTATTTTTTTCCCTGTGTATTTGAGCAAAATTTGTCTTTTTTTTACGTTTTTTCACGATTTTTTTCCCTGTGTATTTAAGCAAAATTTGTCTTTTTTTTACATTTTTTCAAGTAATATTTTGAAATATCACTTTTGAAAATGTTCTAACTGAACAAGAGTCTTACATTAGTGTTGTAATTCTTATATAAAAAGGTCCAATAATACGCAAAATAAAAGGTTAAAAGGCTTGAATCTTTTTTTTTTTTTTTGCCCCATGTATTTAAGCAACATTTATTTGACCAATTTACTTATTTTACAAATTTATTTCTTTTACAACTTAATTATATGTTTCTTTTTAATTAAATTTTTTTTTTTTTTTTTTTAATTTACAGACGTAATATTTCTTGGTATGTTTGAAAATGTTAGAACTGATGAATTTGTCAGCGTATTCTGCTTAAGAATTTAATTGAGCTAATGTTTACCAGCATGCTAATGTTTGATTCTGAATGGCCCTGTTTGTTCTGTACATGCCAGGTGCCGTATGTTGGGTTTAAATTCTCCATCCTCAAAGCTAATGTCACCACTCCACACATAAACCTTTAGATCACTGCGCCTTCAATGCATTTCACCCTGAACAACAAGCACCATCGCCCGGTTGTTTCTAAAAGGGAGAACAGACTCCAGAGTGTTCTGTTCTGGAGTTTGAATCCTGCTCCGAACACGCTCTCGACTGTTAGTTTTATTAGCGAGCATGCTGTGTTCTTCGCACCGCTGACACGAGTAAAACTTGACGTGTGAGCGGAGAAACTAACTTGAAACCAGCAACTCTAATATTTTCTGTTTCAGCGTCAGTGCAGTGGATTCGCCGTACGCCCACAATCCTATCGCTTGTTTAAGAACTGACCCTGACGCTTTGAAATTGCCCCTGTGCAGTTTGCATCTCGTCTGTTCTTGTAATTAAACTCTGTTACGATACCTTCACGATGTTACGCGCTTTTTGCATTTATGTATTCACACATTTCATTATTATTTTCAATCAAGTAATGTAACTTTAATTTGGGGCGCAGCAAATTTAAAGACCTGCGTAAAAATGGTGATTACTACGAGTGCCTTCCTGCAAAAAACAACGCATTTTTAGGAGCGAATATTTTTTTACCACTCATCCAGGAGGCTTCTTCAGTTCTGACGGGGTTCTGCAAGTCCCTGAAATGAGGAGCTAACTTCCCTGAAACTAACAGCCGAGTTTATGCTTGCACGATGCTTGTATTTTAGCCAACTTTTCCCATTCAATGATTTCTGTGTGTGTTTCAATAACAACCCAAATCCACTGGAAAAATGCCTACATCAGCGTTATATCGTAAGCGTCGTGGGAGTGCTCCTTACCCGAGCCACACTATTTAAACACCGACTTTTTCCCCCTTCAGTTTTTTCATAAGTGGGATTTAAAGGATCAATAAAACCGTGGAGCAAAAATAGCGGGCGGTAATTTGGAAAAATAGGCGTATTCTTCCTACGGTGTTCCAGCGGGGTGCGAGCGCAGGTTGGTTCGAGTCGGGGAGGGCTCGCGATCGCAGATGTGCACTACGGGGCTCCGCCATTGTTCCGCCGGCGTCAGCAACTTTCCCCCCAGCACCGAGCATATGTAGAGACTCAGCCTGGAACACATCCACCAGGACGAGCCGAGCCGAGGAGCTTTGCTGACCCCAGACAAAATCCAATGAGGGGAGGTGAGGGATGAACAGAGCGCCGCGTGTGTGCTCCCCGAGAAAACCACTTCCATTTCCACAGGATTAAAAAGTGGCTGTAAAACTTTAATGATTCCGGCTCTATTGACAAAGTGGCCGTGCAGGGTGTGCTATACTTACTACACTTACGCGCTCTGAAGGGTTAGTCTGCAGGGACTATATCAATGATTCTGTTACCTTAAATTATGATTTTTGGCTGTATAAGCCTATTTATATCCAAACTTCCCAATCCTGGAACTTTTACGCTAACATGTTTTTGGTGCTATCACATGCCCAGTGCCTTCTAGACTGGGGGAATACCATTTATACCATTTATAAATGCAGCAATTTGTGAAATAAAATGAGACTCCACCCATGCATGACATTTTGTTGGATGAGAACAGGAGGAAATTTTCAGGGGGATTTTAATTTTTTTTTGTCTGATCTGACATGAGAACCTTGTGGAGGCAACTACCTTTGACTATCCCATTTTTTTTAATTTTTTTTTTTTAACATCAGGGTGCATGGCATTTATTGATTTTACTTTTTAATACAGAATTGGCAAATGTTAGTAAATTTAAGCATACAAGCACTTTTAATATTATTTTCTGGGTTACACAGGCTATATCAATATGTAGAAACTTGTAAGTCTCCAAAAAGCTGTAAGTTTTGGTCATTTGTAAGTTATTTGTAAATGATTCTGTATTTTTGAATTATTAATTAATTATTAATTATTATTTTTTTTTTTTTCTTATTCTGCTTCATTCTCTGACATCTTTGTTTGCTAATTTAACAATTTTGTGAAGCCCGCCGAGATAACGGTTATGATTTTGGGCTATACAAAAATAAATTGAATTGAATTGAAAGTTTTATTTGTTTTCTGGAACTATTTTTCTATGCAAACATAACGCTTTAATCAAACTTTTCTTTTTTCACGTTGGACTCACACAAAGCTTTACGACGCACTAACTTTTTGTCGATTCAATAGCACTTGCTTGTATTGCTGTATAACCGTGAGATTTATAACCCACTAAATATTCAGTACTACGGAGGAGCCATACTATACTTCTATATTTTGTATTTTGTGAATGAATGCGCACTGCCACTCCGAGCGTGAGAATATGAGTGACGAGAGGAGGCGGTAGGCAGACTGCAGCTTGACCTTTGCCGGGACCTCTCTCCCTGACACAGTCCTGTAGTGGTATTTACATTACCATTTCAATACACTGGCAGGCCGGGCTGGCAATAAAATATTCAGCTGACCTTTAAGGCAAAAAAAGAGACTTAGTTAGAGACTGTCATATCATTTAACCTTAAGACGCTATGCAGTAAGTGTGAGCTGTGTCGCAGTGTGGCCCTCATTATCGGCCACAGTGACGGAGTGCGCTCTTTAACTGAAAGCAACCCCGTGGCAAAGGGACTAACCTACTGTTCCCACTGAGAGCCATTTATTCCAATATCGCCTCAGAACCTGCAGCAAAGTGAAGACCGGACTTTATAGCTCGCACTCAATGGGGCTGACTTCTTTTAAGTACTCCAGAGGAATGGCCAATATGCTTCGGAACACGCCGGGGTTTTTGGCATTAGCATTTTCGCTCGCTGACCACGGCGGACGACCTCTCAAAAGTGAAACTGGATTTGTTTTACAGAGGCGATATTTCTTGGTATGTTTGAAAATGTTAGAACTGAAGAAGAGTCTTACATTAGTGTTGTAACTCTTATTAAAAAACAAAACAACTTCACAATAATACGCAAAATAAAATGTTAAAAGGATCTGAATCTTTTCTTTTTGCCCCATGTATTTAAGCAAAATTTGTTGCTTTTTCGTTTTACATTTTTTCACAGACGTAATATTTCTTGGTATGTTTGAAAATTTTATAGCTGAAGAACATCACATTACACAATTACATTAGTGTTGTAACGCTTTAAAAAAATGTTC
>KN491681.1:6116-19553 GCA_000787155.1 Scartelaos histophorus | reverse complement strand
CATACATGTAAAAAAAAAATAATAATATTTATATTTTTTTTTAAATCCCTTTAAAACAAATAAGCTGTACATGTTCTGGCTCTGGTACGACAGCAACTTTAAAATCTCCAGGTGATCAGTGCTAGCGTCCATGTTCAGGCTACTTCCGTAAACACTGATCATGTTCGCTGGGTGTGACTGGAGATCACACACAAGGCACATTTAATTGCAAATGTGAGTGACCCCGCAAAAAAAATCAGATTACACAAAAAATCTGAATTGAGCGTTATGCCCTGCAGTCAGAACGTAACCTTATTTGAGTAAAAGCTTTAGACAGTGTAGTGCGTTCAGTTAGCTTCACATAAATATCAATATTATGAGCTTTAATGGGAGATTTTTACCTTTAGTCCTTTGTCTTCTTCCCCCACCGTGAGCGTCTGAAAGTGAAACTGTTGTGGTGTAAGTGATTTAAGTGCAGAGGCAGAAGGACACATGAATAATGCAGAGCTCCTGATGGGGGCGCTCTCTTTATTTGATATTTCCCAAAGACAAAGTTTGACTTCATAAATTCTGATGATGGATCTAGTGCGGCCGGCGTTTCCGAGCGGACAGGCCGATGAATCAGCTTTTATGAATGACTTTCACCAACACCAGCAGCACCTGGAAGAGAAATGAGAGGAAAGTGTGCGCTTAATGTGTGATTTATGCTGAGAAACACAACTCGGACTAGACTTAACCGCACATAATCACTAAAAGTAATTTGTTTAAAAATATATGTGTGTGTCTCATTAATATTCTCCTTCATTAGCATAAACTTAATTAGTGTGTACAATTATAAAGCAATACAATCATTATTATTTCTAACAAACAAATACTACTGCTATTTGTACACGACTAATGCTACACCTACTGCTACGTATACTGCAACTGGTACTTCCACTGCTGCTACGGTTACTATGACTAATACTGCTACTAATACGGCTATACAATAGAATCATATTATTTTCTAACAAATGAATACTACTATTGCAACTTCTACTACAACTACTACTACAACAACTTCTACTACTACTACTACTGATACAACTACTGCTGCTACTTCTTCTACTACTGTAACTACCACTATTACAACTATTACTACTGCTAATACTGGTATTAATAATATAACTATACAATAGAATCATATTTTTTCTGACAAATTAATACCACTAGTACTGCAACTAATACTATATCAACTACTACTACTACTTCTACTACTACTACTGTTGTTACTATTAATAATATTCCTGCTATTTTTACTACTACTGCTACTACCTTTTCTACTCCTACTAGTTGAAAAAGTCTATTCAACTGCTGCTGCTCCCACTACTACTTTAAATATTCCTGGAGCTTCTACTGTTACTAATGTTACTTTTAGTACTGTGGCTACTTCTACTACTACTGCAGCTACTACTACTGCTACTACCTCCTCTACTATTACTACTTGAATTGATTAATAAAAGTAGTCAATAGAACTGCTGTTGCAACCATTACTACTGCTACTAGTCCCGCAACCTGTACCTGTACTACTACAGTTGCTTTTACTACTGTGCCTACTACTACAACTACTACTACTACTACTACTACTACTACTATACTACTACTACTACTGCTACTACCACTTCCTACTATACTACTACTACTACTGCTACTACCACTTCTACTATTACTACTTGAATTGATTAATTAGTCGATACAACTACTGCTGCTGCTACCACTACTACTACTTCTACTACTCCTGAAATTACTACTACATTTTGTGTACAGGCAGAATAAATATATTTCTGCTACTGCTTTTGCAAAACCACATTTTTTTTTTTTTTTGCATCATTACACTTTATTCTTTAGTTACATTAAACAACGTAGTACTTTCTTATCTATTGCTACGTGGCCTTATATCTGTATAAACCCTCAGTGGGATCTTTTTGTAGTTTCAATACTAGTTTTAATTTGGATTAGTATCTGATTTTCAATACTTTTGACAACCCTACTTGATGAGCGGTTGCGTTGTAAAGTGAAATCCTCTGTACAGTTCCCAGACCAGCCTCTCGTCCCAGTGGAGCAGTTAAATCATTCATATCTGAGCTCTTACATCATGTTTCAGAACAGAGTTGCAGCATCTCTATTGTCATCCTTGTTGTTGTTTATTTATGTGTTTTGTGTGTGTTTGTGTGTGTGTGTGTATTGTTTTGTTCTGTACAGGGGTGAGTTTGCTGGTTCCCGCTGGGGCAGTTCCTTCGGGCAGAGTCTATGAGATGTACGTGACCGTGCACAGGAAAGACAGCCTCAGGTACAGACTGGTTTATGCTTTTTAGTGTATTTTTGTGTATTTTTGTGTATTGGTTTGTTGTTTGGCTATTTTGCAGTACATTTGTCAAAAAACATGTATTATTTATTCTAACTTGCACAAGGCAGTCAGCGCCATTGTGACAGAACTGATGTCGTTTCACAGACTTAGAAATAGGTGTTAAAAATTCAAAATCGACTCTCTACCCTGTTATAATGTTGACTCTTCATCAAGATCCCTTACAGTGGAGTGTTTTATGTCTTGTCTTAAAAGTCCACCATGTAACTTTTTGCTTGTTTCTATGAAGATATCATTGCTCTTCCTGGAATGTCCCACAGTGTGATATTAAACAGCTCTACCTTACTTATTTACTTTACTTATTTATTCAACTACAGGTGGGTTTATAGCTCAAAAACACCTAAAAACATTAATTGTGACGATGAGCAGAGTCGCCTCTTCATAGATCTGACCTGTAACTTGGTCTGGTTTAAAAAAAAAGTAGATTCAGATTTTAAAAACATTTTTGAAGAGGTTTTAGATGCCCTCCATGCATGTTTGAGTAATTTAGCAATCTCGTTATACTCTCTTAATAGCCTTATTCCAACCCACATGACAATTTTCATAAAGTGAAGAGATCGAGGATTGAAACTAAAAACGTGTTAATACATTGTTTCTAGCAAATATAGCATTTTCAAAACCATAAAAAGAAACTTGGTGATCTAAATGTTATGTGTTAGCAGTTAACATCACCATAGACGTTTAATAACCCCTCTTTAAGAATCCAACCTTTGAAAAAAATAAATGTACCTTTCTTAAAATTTATACATTTAGCTTATGGATATAATCATTAAAAATATCTTAAATGTCTCACAAGAACAGCATTCATCTGTGAGAGCGGGAATTGCACTATCGACCTGTGTTTCATTGGATCTGCCACCCAATATTGTCTTTTTTCTTAGATCCCCCTGGCTCCTATTGTGCTAGCCAGTTTAACTAGCCTCATTTGTCATAGCTGTAATGGTGTATACACTTAAATCTTAGTTGTAATGGGGCGTACTGAAAAAAAAAATAAATAAATAAATAATAATTAAAAAAAAAAAAAAATCGAAATAAATAAGATTTAGGTAGATGGCCATTTTTGGTAATATATGTGAAAAAGTATGTGTACAGAAGTGAGAAGAGTGCGTTCACACTCCTGATTTGGTCCTGGTTTGAGCCCAGTTTAGACATGATATAGACGAGGTTTGGTCCTGTTACAGCCCTGGGCTAGTCCTGTTTTAGTCTTGGTTTAGTTGGGTTGAGTTCTTGGTTTAGTGTCCAGTGTTCCAATGCTGATGTGGTGTGTCAAATTTGAATGCACCGTCAGCTCATAAAGAAAAATGAACATTACTAACATAATTTATATAGAGATTAAATAATTAAGGCCCCAAGACAGATCCTTGTGGGATTCCTTAAATCAGTTCTATAGTCTACCAACTTCTTTCACTTTTATGTTCAAATCAGGACCACTACTTCTGCTACTACTACTACTACTACTACTACCCCACTACTACTAGTACTACTACTTCTACTACTACTTCTACTACTACTACTACTACTACTACTACTACTACTACCAGGCTTCTACTTTAGTTTTAGTTTTGGTGTATCTGCTACTTTGACTGCACAGCTCATAAAAAAATGTCATTATTTATATAGTGATTAAATAATTAAAGCCCCAAGACTAATCCTTGGGGTCCTATGATTTAACTCTGCTTCTGAGTTTCACTTTGAGGTTGAAATAAGGACACATAAGTGGGCATAACCTCTCATTACTATGCACAAATGTCCCCTTCACCTGCTTCACCTGGGCTATGATAATGTATGCTAAGGCCACCCCACCCCGCAGAGGGCGCCGCGGGTCAGCGAGCACACATCGGCACGGAGCACCTGGGGAATAAAAGGCTAAGAGTCGATGTATAATGAATAATAAGTGTTTTGTGAGTCTCCAATAACCAGCTTCAGATTTCCTCTCGCAAAATAAACCAAAGAAATCAATTTGGTCCAGGGGTGCGTTATGGCAGGTTGTATATCATGTATAATGCATATTTCAGGGTGTTTATACGGTATAGTTTTCATGTTTATCTATAAGTAGAGTCTTTAAGTGGACTGTTCATACCTCAGTGTCAGATATAATGGTAAACATATAGATCTGTTTGTATAAGTTCTGAAGCACTTCAAATGATTTAGGAAAGCTAAACTAGTATTACTAATTTTATTGTTTTAAAAGTGTGTTATGGACAGTCTGTCAAATGCTTTTCTCCATGAAGATGTTATTAATTGTCTGGAATGTTTTACAGTATGGTATTAAACTGTTCAATCTTCATGAAGACCAAGCCAGGTCAAGTTACAGGTCAGATCTGTGGAGAGGCCACCCCGCTCACAGTCAGCACACTTGTGTTTCTAGGTATTTTTGAGCTATAAAACCACCTGTAATTGAATAAATGTAAGGCAGAGCTGTTTAATGTCACACTGTGGAACATTCCAGGCAGAACAACGACCTATTCATAGAAACAAGCAGGTAATAGACCCCCAATCAAAAGGTTACACAGTTCACCAGTGCACCTCATTTATTTATTTGTCTATTTTAGATCTTTAATTGCATTTAAAAAACATCATTACTGTGAGTGATTGCATCTCCACAAACCTGACTTTTATTTGGCTATGATATTCCACAGTATGGTGTAAAACTCATCTAACTCCATGGAGAATGTTCCGAAGTATGTCTTTAACTTTGTATTCATCAAACAGAATCATACAGATAACAGCCTCCACCAGAACACCATGATAGTTATATTACTCTTTATTCTTTTATTGCTTTATACATTGTACACTAAATCATATCTTATATCAGTATTTTACATATATTTATATTGCATATTTCACCTTTCCTACAGGGCATTTATCTGAATGAACTGCAAGAAAAAAAAAAATGGAGACAGTGCATTTATATGAATTGCATGTGAGTTGCCAAAGGTCGCAGGCCGTGATTGGCTGACCGTGACATACAGGTGACAGCTGATAGAAGGAGGAAATCTATTTTTCCTGGTTGAATTTAGTGTACAATTTTGGTAATTCCTTTTGGCAGACTCACCGTTCAGGCTCCCTCGCACCCGTCTACTCCAATTCTGCTTTTTATTTGGATACTTTTCATGTCCGTCTCCTGAATTTTCCTCACGATTACCCCTATTCTGCCACAGCACTGTCTCTAGAGCGTTTTCATCCCAGCTATTCTCTCTTCGTAGTTTGTACGGATCAATACAAGTCAATGACAATTAAGCTCCCCCTCCTTACGTTTCTATAAAGATCAGGCCTATTTTCAGAGAACCAATCAATAATAAGCAAGCAAAAATCGCATGACATTATCGATGGGCTTTAAACAAGCCATACTGTCTTTGCGATTGGTTGATTAGCTTTCAGCATGGCTGCTCATTTGAAACTCGTATACGTAAGATAACACCTCCGTATGGACAATGACGTCAAAAAGGCATAAAAGCATACGTCAATACAGTCATTTTTTCCATAATATTATTGTGGTTGTGAATGTGATGCGTTCATGAGTCCGTAATAGTGTAGGAAAGCACAATCGATAAAGCTAAGGTCTACTGAAGGACACTGTTCCTACATGTGTTTAAGTCAATAAAACGAAAGCTAAGGGTGCAACACAGGACACAGGAAGAAAGGCTTTGATTATACGGTGTGTAGGAAGTGCTGGCTGTGAGGGGTTGTGAAAAAGTCTGTAATAGGCTATGTGGCATTTGTAAAGGTCCTATATTACGCAGAATGGGCTCTAGTGAGCTCTAAGCCATGTTATAATGTTACATCATTAAAAACATATAGAGCTTAACAAATGTACTAGAGCACCGGCTCGTATGAGGTGTTTCCACTGCTGACATAATTGAACAGTATTTCTGTCTTTCTGTCATAGTTAAGTCCACCAGTTTATGCAATATCTTTTTTATCAAAACCAGATCTTTAATAAAACTATTGTTGCTATCCATAAATTTTTGGTTTTAGTTTTCAAAAAATGACACCAAAGTCTCATCCAAAGCAAGTCTCTGGGAACAGCTGAAACTATTTGGACAATTTGACAACAATAAATATTCACATTTTTTGTTATTATTTGTCAACAATTGGTCATTTAAATAAAAAATAAATAAATAAACAGGTTTTTGATTAACTATGAGGTTATTTATGTTGTTTTCATGGCAGGTGCTCTATTGAGTTTGTTAAGCACTGTACCCATAGTTGTGTTTGGTTTCATTCCCACATGTTGAGTAACCCATCCCTGACACTCATAATGCTCTGTTCAACCTTGTGATGTCAAGAAATGATAGTTAATACTAAGAAATGGTCACATTTGTATGGAGCGTTTTTCCACTTTCAAGGTACTCAAAGCTCTTTACAAGGAACTACTCTCCATTCACAAACACATTCATACACCGGCGTACACAGACATTGGGGGCAAAGTGGATTAAGTGTCTTGCCCAAGGACACAAGAACAGCATTCATCTGTGATCGCTGGACTGCTCTACTAATGATGTTTTTTTGTTGAAAGCACCTTCCATTTATACAGCTCTTTTCAAGACATTCAGAGGTCTTCACAATAACACACAGAACGCACACACACACACACACACACACACACACACACACACACACACACAACACAGAACACACATGCACACACCCACACGCACACACACACACACACACACACACAGGAATAAAGGTCAGTTTAAACAGGTTAGGGGACAGGTTAGTGTTTAGCTTTCAGTGAACAGCTCCTTTTACCTTTAGTTCAGTAGAAAATGGGAATTGGGAAATAAAAAAATAAATAAATAAATACAATCGAGCATTTCCTTTATTACAACATGACATGACAAGGCTGTGCAGAGTGTTTTCAGTTTGCGGGAAGAACTCAGCCTAAATATGCAGTGTTTGTGCGTTAAACATGCGTGAATGAAACAAAACACAACTCCAGGTCTGTTTGTAATGATTAAATATTAGAAAACACATCAGAAAAAGCGTAATATGGGCCCTTTCAAACTTACACCTCTAATATAAAGTTGACATTGTGAGTATTTCTTTCTTTGACCCTCTCTCACCTCTTGTTGCAGACCCCCCGTGGAGGACATCCAGACAGTCCTGAGTCCCGTGGTGAGCTGCGGGCCCCCGGGAGCCCTCCTCACCCGACCAGTGATTCTCACCATCCACCACTGCGCAGACGACGTGCACCAAGACTGGCTCATCCAGCTCAAGAGCCAGATGGCCATGGGCGAGTGGGAGGTGGGTACTGCTTTTGGACCCCCGGGGAAGACGAACAGTGCCAATTTGATTTTGTACTCGGTGGTTGAGTCACAACGTCCGGTCATATTAAATCCCTAATTATGAGGCAAAGCTTGTAAATAACACCCATAGACTGTGTGTATATATGGACATGGGTAATCCAAATAGGAAGTGAGAATGGGCGCGATTCGGCTATGTCAACTCCAATTCACTTTTTATTGCAAATCCGCTGCCGTTTCTGTGTAACTGCTGCTCTCAGGCTCCTCATTTTGGTCTTAAAATGTTCCTATCAAGATATGAACGTTAATAACAGACAAATCAGGCGCCTTCTTTCCCCCGAGGTCATTCCCGCTAGCGTTGGCAACAGGTTTTACAGAATCGCTAAGTGGTACAGGAGGGGATGGGCGTTATCTTCAACAGCTTCGCTCTTGATTGGCTCTTTGGTTGCTATCATAGTCTCAATTCCAAATATGGAACTGGGCTCCAAATTCATCCTTATAACCGCAAGCCTCGATGAGCTTCATTTGACTGGAACAGAACGGTATTCAAATGAAGTGTCTTACCCTCGGACACAGCAACATGATGCAGTGAAAGCGTCTGTGTAACATTTCCCGTGAAGGTTTCGCCACCTGCTTGAGATGTTACTGTTTTTCCTGAAATTCGAAAATAGATGAGGAAATAGCGTAATATGGGTCCTTTAAGTCCACCCCATGGCTTCAGGCTGGGTGTGTGTTGCTCAAAGGCTCAAAGGCAGTAGCTGTGGTTGAATACAGATGAATAGAGTGAATGGAGTGAATGGCTGGAGATAAGCAGATGGCAGCAGAGGGGGCGTACAGATTAACACGCCGGGATTGGACACACTTCACACAATGGCATTAGAAATATGATATATGAATACGGCAATATCAAAACACTGTGTTATGCAACGTCAGCAGTGTTAAAACCCCAACTCTGAAGATAGCCATTATTGTTTTTAGCCTCATTTGCACTTCACTCCTCTGTGCATCAGCTGAGGGTAAGTTTACACGCACTTTCAGTGACTCTTAGAGCAACAGTGGCTAGTGGCTTTCTCCAGATGTTGAGAAGAGACTGGGGCATCTTAAGCCGGGCCTCCACTGCAATCATTTTGATCATTTCTCTCTGCCCCAGCTCAAACTGTACAACCACATCACAGGATTTAAAAGTTAACAGCTTGCATGTTCTCACAGTAAACAAACTACTTCAACAGTGAAATCCTCACGTGAGGCGACTGGTGAGGTGAATATTGACAGGTTTAAAATTCTTGCAACATATGAATGCCAATCAGGAGCAGTTTTCATGAACCCATGTGTACTACACGAAGCACGACATATGACTGAGGCAAAAGTGGGCAACACCTCCCTGACAAGGTGCTGCAGGGGCATGTTCCACAGGAAGGAGGCTGCAGGGAGGACCCAGGACACGCTGGAGGGACTATGGCACCGGTCATACTGCAGGGCTTAATGCTCATCATTTTTTTAGATTCCCTCTAAAGAAAATCTAGAAGAATAAATTAGGCCACGTGCAGACTGCAGAGCTTCATGCGCAATTTGGATTTTTTTGTGAAATCTGATTTTTTTGCAAAGTCGCTCACATTTCCAATTAAATGCGACTTGTCTGTGATCTCCAGAATGAACTTTAAATGCCCCAAAAGTGTCCCACATGTGCACTGGAGAACACGACGACGTCACACACAGTGAGAGTTATCTGTGTTTATGGAAGTAACCTCAATATGGATGCACTTAGCACTTGGCGATTTAAAAGTTGCTGTTGTACCGGAGCCAGAACAACTTTTTTGTGTTAAGGAGGAGATTGAGAAGGAGAAGGACGAGGTTTTTGGCCACGGCATTTTGTGTCGCAGTGGAAGTGCATCTAACATTTGGGTGCAGAGCTGCAGCCAAGAGTGGTGGAAATGCTCTGTGCTTTGCTGCTTCATTGACTTCAGAGTTCATCCACAGTTTTCGCATGATGAGAAGAACGTTTGTGTGGTTGTTGATGACGTGTAGGTCAGATGAATGCGACCTGGCCATTCAGACTGAAGTTGCATGTCTAAAGATGGGATATGTACCGGTTTTAGGAGCACATATCGTGGCCTGGGCCTGGGAAAAAATCAGATCTGTGTCGTTCAGACTGTCAGATACTGGTTGCATAGGGATGAAAAAATCACTTCAGGCTGCAGTGTGAACATCGCCTTAGTCTCTGGGCTGGACTGGGAACGCCTTGTTGTCCCCCTGAATTGGAGGAAGGGTTGAAGGAAGTCTGAGAGTCCATACTTAGACTGCAGCCCTTGAGACTTGACAGAGGATAAGTGAGTCAACTTTGTGCAATATAGAACCTTTAATATAAATGAAAATAAAACAAAAAAAATCATGCTTTTATTCCGTCTGTTTCTTTGGCTAAATGTACGTACTGTGGATTTAAATTTAAGGCTGTGTTGTTTATTTGTAGAAAATGAATATTGAAAGATATGTTTTGTTTATAATATGACAAACTGAATGAAGTCTCCCCATAGTGTGTAATTTGCATAACAGAAAGTCGATCCCACTTGGTTGTTTCTTTGTATTAGGGCGTGCGTTCTAAACTCCACCGTCAGCGCCTCAGTGGGAGTGTACGGAAGTCGACGGGAGTGTTTGTGTGCAGACAGCCTCAGACGCTTGGATCGGAGCTGGACCTGGGCTGGCTCCTCTCTGCAGGCTCCTCTCTGCTTACTCAGACCTGTTCACATTAGGGAAATGAGTTCAGCTAACAGTCCACTCGCTAATGCTAATGGACTCGGACTAGCTTAATGCGCTGTTCATTTGTAAACAGCGGCTTTAGCACGGCCCGGACACAGTAAACACGGAGGAGGTGAAAACAAAGCAGAGAGGCGAGGTGTAAAACTGGGAATGGACTCAAGACTTTGGCAAAAGTACTGAAAGAATCGTTCGGTAATTTTAAAGTGACATAAACTTGTACTTGAGCGTT
Source organism: Scartelaos histophorus (assembly GCA_000787155.1). Lineage (NCBI taxonomy): Eukaryota > Metazoa > Chordata > Actinopteri > Gobiiformes > Gobiidae > Scartelaos > Scartelaos histophorus. The sequence goes on along the minus strand of KN491681.1, from coordinate 8,938 downwards.
TTACCGATGGAACAACAACGGAAAAGTACTCTGCTCATATTACACTATTTTCCAATCTATTTATAATGTAGTTTCCTCATCGCAAAAAGACCTGGAGTTGGGTTTTGTTTCATTCACTTCTTTTCTCAAACTGAAAACGCTCTGTTCCACCTTGTGATGTCATGTGGTGTGTGGTGTGCTCCTCTGTGTTTTTAAACTCCATCCACCTTCACTAGAATCATATGGATCATTTCAGGCCCTGGAATTGCCAATTTCTACAGAACTAAAAACAAAAAGTAGCTGTTAACTTGAAAACTGCTGCTTTGTGACATCACAAAGTGGAACAGAGCATTTTGGTATGTTTTTGAGGAGGTAACAACATTATGACATGGTTTAAAGTTCATAAGACTCAATTTAGGGTCATATAGATTCTTTAAAGATGCACAGTGTAACTTTTTGATTGGTTTGGTTTCACCTGCTTGTTTCCATGGATACAACATTGCTCTGCCTGGAATGTTCCACAGTGTGACCTTAAACAGCTCGACTTTACATTTATTCAATTGCAGGTTTTATTGCTCAAAAGTACATAGAAAAACATACATTATGAGTGTGATCTGACCTGTAGCTTGGTCTGGTTTGGTCTCCATGAAGATAGAAAGGTTTCATGCCATACTGTGGAACATTCCAGACACAGAAATAACATTTCCAAGGAGAAAAGCATTTGGGCCTTCCAGCAAAAAAGTTACACAATGCATCTTTAAAGGTGTAGAGTGTGTGTTTTCTTGTGGAGGACTCTCTCTCCTCGTGTGTGGTCAGGGTGATTCTGTTCCTGAAATTCAACAGTTAAAATTCAGAGTGTAAAATTTCGCCGCAAATCGATCTTGTGTGAGTGAGGAGGACAGAGGCTGTTTCCTATTGGCCGTTCTCATCTGTGGGCGGGGCTTGAGGTTTTGATAAGACTAACTCTGACCAATCAGATCAGTTCACTGCACCATTTCCTGTTTGTTACTAAATTAGATTGGATCACTCTGGATTGATTGCTTCTGCCTTGGCATCTTTGATCTTTGCTGTGAATTTTTTTACTGCCAATTTTACACTCTGAATTTTAACTGTTGAAAACTGTTAAAATTCAGAATAAAAAATAAATAATAATAATAATTCAAAGTGAGAAATTCAACGGCATTTAAAATTCAAAATCTGATGAAACAAATGATCCTCCATACTGCTCTCTCTGTTTGTCACTCACAGCTTCAAAACCGTCGTAAGAATCCACCCTCCAGAGCAGACGGACAGCACCAGGCTCCGTTGCCTAGTAACAGATCTTAAACTGTAGAAATAGCACAAACAGAGCTTGTGTAAACTTTTTCATTTATCATAACCATTACACTGATTGTAACAGGCTCCTGACCTCCAGATCACACTGTACACAGTATACACAGCTCCTGCAGCCTTTTGTGTAATATAGGACCTTTAATCTACACACGCTTCTTATTATTGTTTCATTTTTGTTTGAGTGAGTGTGCATGGAAAGACTGTCAGAGCACACGCCTCAAATCTGTGCATATTTGTTTTCATTATGATGTGACTTTTGAGTTGTCGTTCGCTTGTGGACAGAAAATCTTTCCTGAAATTGTTGAAAAATGTCCTCATATCTATGGCCTCCACATTTTATGTCACGTCCTAAAATAGCAGATTTGAAAATCCTCTTGTAAACTGGATTAAGAATGCTTGTTTTTTGAGGTATATTATTGGTGTGAAAATAGCTGTCACAAGTACATAAATACAAGATAAATATGTTTAATACCCTGGTGTGGAATATTCCAGGAAACGTAATAACATCTCTGTGGAGGCAAGGAGGTGGTGAACAAACATCTGAAACACAGCTTTGAGTGAACTAATGATCATGGAACATTACCCAGGATTACCCAGAAAGGATTCAGAATAAACGTATCCAATACTTAACCTAGAAAAATTTAAGTGTTTTATCAGGATTTTCAACAGGCAAATTTTAAAATGTAGTTTCCATTGAACTTTATCAAATATTTACAATGTCAGCTGCATAAATCTATGTTTGACATTTATATGAAGCATTTTTAGTGTTTTTTTATGTACATGAATTGGCTACGACCTCAAAAATGTCATGTGGTGCGATTGAGACTAAAACATGGTTGGGATGTTAATCTAAGTTGTGAGTCATATGAACATGAGATGGAGATTTGAAAACATGAAAACATGAGATATGAAAAAATGGACACACTCGGACAATATTTGTTTGAATATTATGGGGGAAATATTGATTTAAGAAAGATGACATTTCATGTGAGACTAAAAACACTTCAGAAAATATGACAAAAATGAAAGAAAATAAATGTGAATAAATTTAGAGTCATTTTTAAAAAGTATAAAAATCATGATTAAGGGCGGACGGTCGCACCACATGAACATTTGACGCTTTAAAGACCAAAAACATGCAGAACAAAATGTTTTGGTTCCAGGAGGTCAGAGATTCTTCTGGGATGTGGGGAATTATTATCACATTTGAACCTTTTGAACTTAAGAAATTGCAATTGAAACACTCTGTCTGGTCAGTCTGGTCACTACTGAATGTCCCTGTTTTCAAAGGGGCATGATTGACAGGTGGATTAGCCAATCAGGGACACACATGGTCCATCCATACTGAAAAAAATATATCACACAGGGCTGAAAAACATGGTGGATTTGTTCAAAATCAATAAGCAAAGCACTAAACTGTTCTTCTGAGGAGAGGGAACTGTGATTTTACTTGTAAATCATGGGTGACCAATGAGCTCCTTCACTGAAAAAAAAAAAAAAAAAGAATCTAA
>JACN01012091.1:0-19365 GCA_000787155.1 Scartelaos histophorus | reverse complement strand
AACCCTGATAAATAAACATTAAAAAAATAAAAAATCGGGTACATGCCTCACAATGCACAAAACCCAAGTGTCTCCCGCCCGTCCTCGAGGCTCTTTACATGTGTCGACTTCTGAACCGAAACCTTCAGATCGTGCACGGCCCCTCTGGCCATTCTACTAGAGACGACTTCATGCGTTTTCCCTCTGGAAGAAGATATGGCTCCATTAAATCAAGACTTCTCTGCACGCTAACAGCTTCTTCCACCAGCTGTTGCAGGCTCGAACAATACACTTTGAACTTTGATGTAGCACTTTAATATTTTTAGCTACTTAATCTCTGCAGCTTGTTTATTTCTCAGTACCAATATGTTGTCTGTAGTGATTCTCTATTGTTTTATGTGGTTGTTTTTCAAAGTCTCATTTGAGCTTCTTGCACGTGTTCTTCCAAAGCAGTTTTTAACTACAAATGACAAATGAACGAGCCTAATTTTGGTTTATTCCTAAAAAGGACTAGTTGATTTAAATTTAGAGCAGTGATTCCCAATCCAGCTTTGTAATAAAATAGTTTGCATCTACTTGAATCATAAAGAGATGGCTTTTTTAATTGGCACAATGGTGCTTATTATAGACCTGTTATTTGATATTGGTGCATCTCAAGGGGCATTCCAGGGATACATTGATATTCATAATGTACTTCGAAAACAATGTTAACTTGTTTTATAAGTTTCACTTTTGTCTCCCCTCCCTTTGCTCTTGATGCTGAGTTGCTCCCCCAGGCGCTATCACAAAACAATCAGTGTGCTTCCCGCTAATGAAACTACTGCACGAAATATCAGGCCGGTCAAATTGATGTGTACTGTTCGTATTTTTGTCGTGCAGGAGCATGGGTGACACAGGATTGCAGGATTGTAGGCTGAGCACAGAATCTTACAACTAACCGTAAGAAAGGATCAAATGGGGTCTTGGAGAGAGGATTACTGAACGAATGACATCGAAAACCTTTACAGGCTTTTATAACATGGTAGAAATCTAAAAAAACAAACAAACACACACAAAATTTTGCATAATACCCCTTTTTAAAAGCAAACCAAATATATTTTAAGCACCATATCATTGCCTTTAGTCTAAATATCCACTGATGGGGCCACATTCTGTTCAGGGTCCAAACTAAGTGTGTAAGTGAATGGGCAGAAATACACAGCGATTAGTCAAATTAGTTCATGAAATCTGGCAAAAATAACACTAATCTAATTCCTTTCAACACACCAAGTATAAAAGGGAGTCTTTTAAGACCAAATCCCAACCCACAAACATTTTAAATAGGCGATTCTGATGTGGGCGAGGATTTGAAATTTGAAGGAAACGCTCGTCCAGCTTAATGTTGTGGATTAAAAGAAACATTGAAAGGTCTGTTGTCTTTGCCCCAGTTTAGATATATTGTCTATGCAGCTCTTGAGATCAAAATGGGTACTTTATTGTCCACTAATCAGGAAGTGCACTATTAGCATGCTAATTAGCTAAATGGTAAATTTTGCTTCAGGTCTCAGAAAGCTGGTGGAAAAAATGCTTATTACAGGGACCATATTACACTATTTTCTGATCTATGTTATAAGGTTGTTTTCTCTGCATATTTAGACACAGTTCTACTCTAAAATAGAAAACACTTTGTTCCACCTTGTGATGTCATGTAATGATACAGAAAGTGCTCCTCTGTGTTTATGAACTCTATATATCTTGACTAGAATCGTTTGGATAATCTCAGCTCTGGAATCGCCCTTCTCTAAGGAACAAAATGTAAAAAAGTAGCTGTTCACTTGAAAACTGCATGACATCACAAGGTGAAACAGAGCATTTTGACCTTTGGAGATGTAGACAGACTAATAATGCAGGCTTATTCAAACATGTGTGAATGAAATAAAGCACACCTCCAGGTATGTGTTTCAAAACATGGCTTAAAGATCACAAAAGTGACTTTTGTACAATACAGAACCTTTAACTTATTGCATGCTCGGTATTCATAAGCTAAGAAGTGCCTTTGTTTTTCACATTCACTGCATTAAATAAAATATTCTTGAAATTTAAACACCTAGAACTGTCTCACCTTATCAAACTTATCAAACGCATTAGACCGACGACACAAAGGTATTCCATATTTCTCGATTTTCCTTAGTTGCATTATGACTTATCCACACAGTCAAACCCTGAGATGTAGACAGACTAATAATGCAGGCTTATTCAAACATGTGTGAATGAAACAAAGCAAAAGTGAGTTTTGTGCAATACAGAACCTTTAACTTATTGCATGCTCGGTATTCATAAGCTAAGAAGTGCCTTTGTTTTTCACATTCACTGCATTAAATAAAATATTCTTGAAATTTAAACACCTAGAACTGTCTCACCTTATCAAACTTATCAAACGCATTAGACCGACGACACAAAGGTATTCCATATTTCTCGATTTTCCTTAGATTATGTCGCGTTATGACTTATCCACGCAGTCAAACCCCTATTCGCAATCACTGACGCATTCTTTTCTTCTACTGCTTCCTAATAAACATAAATGCAGCGTGAATCCCAAGCAGTTACTATAGTTTGACTTCCAATCTACTTTGAAAGACTCTGAAAACCAGTCGAACGGAGAAAGGACTGCCAACACGGGGCCCGCTGCGGTAGACTTTGCATGCTGCTATTCCCCGATATGAAGCGGCCTCCCCCCACCAGAGCTGTTGTGCCGAGACAAGGTGCTCGCGGAGGCAGGGATGCTGGAAGAGTTTGGTAAATGGACTAAAACCACTGGCAATTTTCGAACTTTCTCTTTCAAAACACAACCACCCATAAAATGACTACGACAACTTCAATAGCCCCGTGTCTCGTGGGCCTCGAAAGACTCCACGCCGCAGATTGTATTAATTCAATTGGTCTCCCTTTGAATTCCTGTCGTGGCTGTATGGTTATGAATGGCTTCTCTGGCAGTGCTTTGGATTAAATTTGTTTCTTTGAGATTCCGCCTGGCTTTAACTCTGTTGGCTGTCCTCGTGTGGCTTGTTTTCTTGATGAATGCGCCGTGCCCTGTCAGCACTCATTTGTAACGTATCCCGCTCATAAACTCCGCCCAAACAGAAGCATCCCCCCGCTGAATTTATATGCGCGACTACATTACCTTACACTGGGGTCACATGAGCCGAGGAGCAAAATGCAGGACCTGAGCGTTCAATCATACAGGCGCATTGAGAAAGAAGCTTATTTATCCTACTCCACGTTTTTTTTTTGTTTTAATTAAAGTAGTCCCGTTATGATAAATCAACTTTTCAGAGCTATTAACCATCTTCTAGTTGTTTCCTCTTCTCATTTACCCACTTGAAGTTGTATTTGGAGTGATGTATGCGTGTTTGAGTAATATTTAATCGCTTATTATCAAGATGACACATTGCTGGTATATGCACGCTGCTCTCTGGGTATTTAATTCTCCAATTCTTCTTTCTTAATCGGTGTAATGCGTAGGATTCGGCAATTTTTTGGTGCAAATGTAAACAAAATTTGCTCCTTGCTTGTGTAAAATACAACTATCCATCTGAGAGGCCAACAACTTCACAGCGCTTTGTTATAATGACATTTGCACTGATGTTAGCTTCCATTAGGCAACGTAGTTTTCTAATGTGGAAATCAGCAGACTTGATTCTTTTATTAAGTTGTGTTAGATAAATACTGCAATTTAAAGTGTGCAAATTATAACATGATCCACAGGTGTCGTAGATTATAATGATATAGCTGGCTCTTCTTTAATGATGAATATTGCTGGATAACGTTTTTGTTGGAGGATTCATCGACTGAATGTCTCCATGAAGATGCTACTGATTTACCTAGAATGTTGCATTCAAGTTCAAACTTTATTCCTATGAAGACAAATGGGTGATGCCACTAGGCCATATCAGAATCAGAAAATAAGAGCATTTCAGTTCACTATCTCTCAGAAGACTAAAAATACAGAACGACGCACAACCAGTACAACAATATAAGCAGTGACACTACAAAACAAAAGAGAGTGACATCCGTCAGTGTCACTTTAGGTTGTTTAAACAGAGGGTTCACATCTTGAAGTAAAGTGCAAAGGCTAAAGTACCATTACCAAAATAAACTGTTGAGGTGCTCGCATGAATAAAACAGTGATGAGGGTGCTCTGGCGACTATCCACTGAGCAGTTTGCAGCTGGAATAAAGGAGTGTGGCTACCTGTTAGTTTACCTTGCATTTAACTGTGCCTGCTCCATAAGCTAGTACACAATTTTAATGCTTTACTGTAGGAAATTCCAGGCAAAGAAATGATATCTACATTGAGACCAGCAGGTTGATGAACACTAAGCAACCTTACATAACGCACATTTTTTTTTTTTTTATAACATTAGGGTTTTGGCGAGGATATTTGTTTCACACATTTCACTGGAATGATGTAAGGGAACTAATAAAGTTTACAATTTAAAACTCAAAATGTGGGGGAATAGAGTATTTGCATAAGAATATGTGATGATTCTCTGGATCCTGATACTGATGATCCTGAAGCTGAGTATTGCTTTTCTGTCAAAGTGCCAAAAAACAAAGTAGATAACAGAGCACTTTTAAGTAGATGGGGCAGACCTATTTTATGAATTTTATTGAGTTTAATTTTTTTTCAAGAAAAATCAAGGTAGCAGCCAACAGTATAATTTACCACACTAAGTTCTTAAACTCACCAAGAAACACTATAACTTAATTTTTTATTTTTTTTTTCTCGAAAAGTATTCCAAGACGATGGTGCTGCATAGGAAAAGGTAGATTTCACCAGCTCAATGAGGCAGGAACAAATGCACATTACAAGCATAAAATAAATAAAAGTGCTAGTTGATAAGTAAGAAGGTACTTATATACTTATATTTATACTTTTTTTTATATACTGCGCAACTTTTCTGGATCCCTGGAGATGTTATTGCTTTGCCTAAAATGTTCCTGGTATGACATTAAACATATACTTCTAGCATTTATTCATTATGGGTGTTTCTATTGCTCAAAAAATACAACAACTCCTTGACACAGAGTTACACAGGCTCCTGCCCTGTATCTGAAATTATGACAAATTAGAAAACGCTGTGTACACATCCGATTGCTTAGCTTAATTCTGTTGTCGGCGTTTTATTTGACTAGGTGGAGTATAATGCGATTCTGGCAGATTTAAATAGGTTTAACAAACAGCAATTAGCGCACTTGAGATAATAAAAAGTAACAGTACGGCGTGGCGGACAGCTGGCGGAGCATCAGGGTTGATGTTTACACTGGCGCGTGATTGGCTTTTGATTGATATGTTTGTTCTTTTTCCGAGGGGAGCTGAAAGAGGAGTATTTAATGCCCATCGCTTCATACCGAGCGCATTATTGATCGGCCGGCCTCCATCTTGCCTCTGTCACACGCCCTTAGGCCTGACAGCTCCCAGTGCTTCAGTAAGATATCATTACTCCTCAGTCTGCAGGGGTCATTTTCAAATCTGACAGCAACTGCGGCCGCCAATTTTATTCCCAGTAGCTTTTAAGGGCCTCAATGCAATTTGTTTTTGTTTTTTTTCTTATTTATTCAAGTATTTGAGCAAAGTTTGTCTTCAAAATAAGTCTGTTTGCATCTAATTAGAATGTGTTTTATTGTTCAAGAATATGGTTAGCAGTTAACATTTAGCAAGCTAGTTGTTTTTTAGCAATACTGTGATGGCAAAACTCCACTTTGGTCACTGGATGATGTGAAAAGCGCTTATAAACTTATTTATAATAAAAAAATTGTGGTGAATAATGTGGCTCTGTGCATGTGCAATAGCGCGCTAGTTAGCTCACGGTGCTAAACAGTCACAATGTAAAGTAAATGTGAAGCCCAATTGTTTTAAATATCGATCATTTTGTTGTGTTTGTTTTCCAGCAGGTTCTGTTTGCCATTTTAAGTCTGACAAAATCATGGAAAAATTTGAAAATGACCACGTTTTCTTCATTTATAGATCATTGTAGTGTTCCGTTACAATTAGCTAATCAACAAATACAACCATACCACAGTTTTCATGATTTCATTAATAATAAATACAAATGCATTAATCTCAACTTGCTAGCAAATAATACTTACCCCGGCAGCCAAACGAGTGCTTTTCTGCAAAGAACTTGTTGCCTTTTGCTAGTTTTGAGCTGCCTGTAAGTGACATTGAAGACGCGATTAGAGTCACGTCCCCATGGAAAGCTTTGGCAGGTTATGAAGACCACTGCTAAAGGTTGCTGAATCCATGCTTTTATCATACTTCAATAGATTTATCACAGTCAGTAGGCGAGCGCAGTGTCGGTAACTGGAAGTTGTCATTGCATGTTCCCACATCTTCCTGGTTTGTGACTTAAGTGTGAATATTATGTGACAAATAGATATAAAGACTCTTGAAACACACTCATCTTCTGATCGCTGTTATAAACACTTACATGGAGTTGTGGTTTGTTTCATTCACACATGTTTAACACACATACCTACGGATTTAGCTCTATTCCACCTTGTGATGCCATGCTGCAATACAGGAAGTGCTCGATTGTGTTTTTAAACTCCATAAACCCTCACTATAATCATATGGATGATTTCAACCTAGAAATTGCCAATCTCTACTGGACTAAAGGGAAAAAGTAGCTGTTAACTTGAAAACTACCATTACCTGATTTAAAATTTCATTGTGCAACAACATGACAAACCTAAAGTGATGTGTTGTAGCGTCATTAGGGAGATATTTTTATTTTGAAGTGAGAGCAAAGTGAAATGTTAATGTTTTTGGCAAATATAGCATTATAGCAAAACAATGAAATATAACAACTAAATATATTATGTCTCTTTAAGTATTTATTAATTATATATTTTCATGATTATAATAATAAGCTTGTCCTTGTCTTTTTTTTTTTTTTTGTCTTTTTTTAGATTTAGAATATTATGTTTATGTTTATTTATTAAATATGGGACAGCCAGTACAGCATGTAAATGTGTCAGAATTAGCCTTGCAAATTTTGATTCGTTGTCCATATTTGTTCTAAACTAAAAATCTCATTAAGTAAAGTTATTTAAAAAGAAAAAGAATATTTATTAATTCTAGCACGACTTAGCAAAAACACAAAAGTATATTATTGGAGAGGAAGTAGTGATGCTAACAGTCGACTAGCTAGTTAGCATTGTGCAAGGAGCCAATTAGGATCCCTGGAAAGCATAAGATAAGTAACTTTTGACCACTTCCAACCGTTTAAAATGAACTGGTTCTATTTTTCTCTTTTTTTTGGAGTAAAACTCAGCTTATAAATTACCATGCGCCACAGATAAGGTTGGTGACATTTGAGCCTTCGGACCAAGATAACAAGCCTTTACGCTCCAGTTCAATAGCTATTAAAATGTCATTACTTGTGCATTTGCGTGTTAAACATGTTTGCAAAGTAATTCGATTGTAATGCAGTTTTAATGTCTAGACAGCAGCTTTTTTCTCGACCCTTATCGAGCATGTTCAATGATTCAGTTGCATGTTTACAGATCCAAGAGAAAATAACATTAGAGAATAATTGTCTGGCGATGTGGAGGGGGCGGTGCAGGCTAACTTTGATTATGCACTGGGTTACATTTCACAAATAGCAGAGCGCTGTTAGGATAGGCTATCTAAAGTGGGACTAATTACGCTGGCATTTTGGGTAAATTACCGGAAAACAAAGATAAGGACAGCTCCGGGGTTTAACACATGTTTAAACAGCATTTGGTATTTGTAAAATGGTATTGTTATTTGTACAAAATCAAGGAGAAAAATAGATCAAGGAATTGCTCAAAGGCGTGATAAGTGAGATGCTAAAGCTACAGAGGTTTCAATACATTTTTATTTATTTTTTTTGCTTTAGAAGGATTATTTAATTTTGTTAAGTAAAAGTACTGATACTGAAGCAACAAAATACTCACTAAAAGTAAAAGTATCACATGAAAAAATCTATTTAAAGTGTATTATAAGTATTAAAGAGAAAGACAGAGGAAGAGTGCAGTACTTTCTGAAATACATTAAGAAAATAAAGTAATTCCTTGTGTACCTTAGGATTTAGGCTTTTTTTTTTTTTTGGACAATCTTGCATCGGTTATACTACTACTACTAATACTGAAACTTGGAAACCTTGATTATTCTTTTTAAATATTCATCATTTCCAATTTGCAATCATGTAATGTAGATATTTACTTAATCTCAAAAAGTTGCAAAAAAGTATGTTAAAGAGGGTGTATTATGTGAGTATTTTTAGCTAAAAAATAGAATGCACATAATTCCACCTCTTTAAATAACACCATTAGTTAAGTTCAAGATGTACTGCACTTTATATGTTACATAATATTGTATTTTTTGTATTCACATATAGCACAGTTGAACATTTGTCCTGGAAATCGTACCCGACTATATTGCACCAGCTCGTCCGAGTTGACTGCACACCGCTTTCGCTACGGGCCTTTTTTTGGGTCGAGCACAATAAAGTATTCCAAAAGCCAGACAAAGCGAGACTGTGGCTAACCTTTACGTCGCTTGGGTGATGGATGAGGAAATAGCAGAATAAATGTTTTTCAAGGTGTCACTGAGCTTTGTGAGGCAGCTACACTTTCCCCGGCACTGCCCAAATAACCAACCACTATTTGATGCACCCCCTTTGACAGCGGTGATTGATTAGGAGCTGTCAGAAAAGGACACTGATTTTTACACGAGAAAGGCTTTGGGGCTTAAGCTTGGAGATATAACAGACTATGCACAAAATAGATACTGCGTTTTGGTTATTGTAATGTATTGCACAGCTGTGGGTCAACATTTCCTACCAACCTTTCTGTTATCGTGGAGCTCATAACTACTATACAAATGAGATATGCAAAAGCAACCTGTCTACGCAAATTTATTTGTGAAAGCTAATTTGCATGCAAAGTAACAGAACAAGTAAATCAATGCCTTAGGAGCGGGGTACCAAAACTCCCATAAGCGCTGGTACTGAAAAACGTTCTTGCGGTGCCGGTTTTAGGTTCCTTGGCTTTAAATGTATTGCTGGACCAATGAATACACCGCGATTTCACTGTAGCGTAGGTGCTCACGTGTCATGACTGTGCCATAAATGAAGAGTTCTATTTGCGTCCAAACAAAGCGTGGTGAGTCTCTTACCGGTAAACCAGAAGAGATGAAGAAATAGCTGCGAACCGCCCGAAAAGTCCTTTACAGAGCCTCAAAGACACATCTATTCAGTCTGTAGTGTCCACGTAAAACTGAAGCCAAACAGAGAACATGAGCCAAACTCCTGGTCCTGGTAAAAGCGTCATTTCCAAATAAGTGCGATAATATCCACTGTGGAGTGTGCATTTGTAAAGTTGAAGTTGATGCCAAACTGATAATATGAACCGAAACTCCGCCGAAATCCTTCTTCTCGTCGGTCCTGGTAAAAGTGCAGTTCACAAATGTGGTGTATATATCCACTGTGGCACCGTGTGTGTAAAGATGCAGCCAAAGGAGTTGTGCAAAGTTCTCCATAGTCTCCTCCACCATCCAAGCACAGCAGAAGCATAGTTATTTATCAAAACAAAAAGCGCGTACTTCAATTCAGTTATTCAAGGATTGACATATACTTAATCCTTGTCTTAAGTACTTCTTCCTGAGCTATGGCTAAAATGACATTCAAAATTACAATTTGATATTTGAACATATAACGAATATTTGATTATTTGAAAATCGTGGCTCACCTAGACGTCACTTATAGTGTATGGCTCCACTCAAATAAATGGAGCAGTTACATAGAGAGGGGTCACAATATTACAATGTAAGTCAATGGGATCCAGGGTCAGTAGGAGCTGGAAGCAGCCCCATGCTCACTTCCTATTTGAAACACAGCGGCTAACACGCTAGCCACGACAAGGCCACAACAGTTTTCTGAATGTCTCTACGCCCCCATTTCACGCTACAGTTGTTCTGTCCAATAAAGCCTCCGAACAGGTTTACTGCGAATTCTGCTCAGTAGTCAGAGCTTTCATCCACCGACTCAAAGGTCATAGGATTGATTCCTGCAAGTGCTGCTGTTGTGCCCTTGAGTAAGACGCTTAACTCGCCTCGAATGTGGCGTATGATGGCACAGATTGGCAGCCTCACTTCCGTCAATCTTCCTCAGAGCAACTACGATAGTACCTTACAACCCCTGTGTGGAAGGTGAATGAATGAGTATGTTGAATTGCGTAGAGCTTATTCATTGGATTGCAGCACATTACAAGTTTTAAGCCACCATTATCATTACCAACAGTAACTTTGAAATGTTTTTTAATCCGCTCTCTGTAAGGTAGGTTTGAGATATGATAAAAGTGCTGTAACTCAAATATATAATATGGAAAAGGACATTTTCTGGGTTAATATATATATATATAAAAAAAGAGCATTTCTGCCTCAAAAACAACAGCATTATCCATTTTGTGAGATAAAAGTTAGACCAGTGTAACAAGGCTGTGCATTGTCCCTGGCATTGTATTGTGAATGCCTTTGCAGAGAATGACAGCCTCCCTGCCATCACAAACTGAAACATTATTGTTCCAACAAACTTTTCATCATTCAGCACAAGGACAATGAGGAAGCGTAGATGAATGTGCGGGAAATGGATGGACAAAAAATAGACTCTTTCGGGAGCCATAGCAACAAGCCGACAGTGTCATTACATCTTGTTCAAACACAAATCTGGTGTACAGCACAAAGCAATTCTCCGCTCTGCCTGCTTGAACGGCCCTAAAGATAGATAAAGAAATCACATATCAAGAAGAGCGTGTCTGCTGATAGACACTGGACATAAATCTATTCATAATTGTGGTCCACTGAGCTTGTATTGTACATCGAAAGTGTTATTTTCTTACGCAGGTCTCAAATGATCTTATCAACACCGAATACAATTTGGTGACGTGAATTTGTGTTGTGGTTTTGCATTATGTCAGACCCCGAGATGCAACTACAGTAAGTTCAACTGTCAAAGGTCCAATACACAACATTTTCGTATAGCTTTTAGTCTTCTTTTAATGGTACCTCAGCAAAAACATACCCAGAGTCGGGGTTTGTTTCACTCATTAGACTGTCTACAAAATGCTCTGTTCCATCTTGTGATGTCATGAAGTGATAGTTTGTTACCTCAAGCCTTTTGCTGTGTAGAGATTGGCAATTTAAGAGCTGAAATTATCTAAGTGATCCTAGAGGTGTATAGAGTTTAAGAACATAGTGGGGCGATTTTTGTATTACCACATGACATCGCAAGGTGGAAAAGAGGGTTTTCTGTTTGAGAACTTGAATTGTTTGAATATGCAAGACTTGCAAGACTCCAGATATGTTTTTGACAAGGAAAAATTACATTACATCTTCACAGACCTGACTTTTATGTGCCCATTAATATAAAAATGATGTTCCTTTAGCTTCAATATTCCACAGTATGGCGTAAAACATATCTATATCTCCATGTAGAATGTTTCAAAGTATGTTTTTTTTTGACAAAGAAAGTACTTCTGACTGTACCTTTACCGTAATCAAAGAAGATTCAACACATGTATTCATTTCAAACAGCCAATTTACTGACTGGAGTATTTCCTATTATGTGGCATAGGAGTAAATAGATTTTAAAGTACATTTTCAAAAGTTGGATTTCTTTACATCCTTTACTCTTTATGTACCAATAATGTGCTTTAGTTGCTTTAGTAGTTACAATTCCTTTTAGCATTCGGAAGAACTTTCTGAAAATGCTATAGACCTGCAGGAAGAGTCCAATAGGTGCTTTCAAAACCAAGAATAGCTTTTCTCAGAACTGCAATTCCACCCTACTATTTTCACTTTCTACCTTACTTTTTCTTCCTGATAAATGTGTTCTTGTGTGCTCCCTGACCTCAGTTACAAGTGGTCAGCCATTAAAAACTGACCAAGGCTCTTCTCCTGGTTGACCCAAGGATTAACCTGGAACCAAAGCCTGTTTCTGAAGGTTAGTGTTGAGGTTATAAGAAACAATTAACTTTCTATTTGTTCATATTATTCTCTTCTTTCATGGATGGTCTGCATAATCGTTAAAAGTTTGTTCAAAAGCAAAATTACAGAACTAGTTGCAGTGGTCCAAAGTTGTTCCTTACTTTCCTAACATGATGAGTTTGCAATGGCATTTCACAACTTTCAGAGGCCATAGTTTTGCCATCACGGTAATGCTTAAATAAATAAATAGCATGCTAACGGTGCACACAACGGTTTCATATGGACCTCAAGAGCTCCTTTTACAATATATCTGTACTGGAACAAGATACTTTTTTCTTTGAGTTATGGACTTTAATGTCTTCAAATTTGTCTAAAAATCTGAAATAATGAATAATAAAGGATTTAAACTGTAGAAAATATGCAACCTGCATTATGTCAGTTCCATAAACCAAGACAACCTTGAAATAGAGCCATACATTTTGTAATGCTTCATGTCTCTAAAACACAATTACACAAAACTCTTGTGAGCTTTAAGCCATGTTAGAATGTTGTTACCTCCTCAAAAACATACCTGGAGTTGTGTTTTATTTCATCGATCAGTGAGGAATAAGGATTTTCAACTGCAAATTTTAAAAGTTAGAAACTAAATTTAAAAATGTTCCCGTTGAAAATCAAATATTTGTAATGTCATGTATGTATAAATCTCTTTGACATTTATATTAAGGATTTTTTTGTGGGTTTTTTTTATGTTCATGAATTGGCCACAACCTTAAAAAAATGTCATGTGGTGGAACTGAGAATACTGTAATCTTCAAATTATTTAATTTTCCAAAACATAGTTGAGATATTAATCTAAAATCTGAGTAATATGAACATGATATTTGAAAACATGGACAATATTTGTTTGAAATTTATTGGGGAAATATCTATCCCAACTTTCATGTGAGACTACAAAACACGTCAGAAAATATGCCAAAAAAAAGAGAGAATACATTTGATTAAATTTAAAGTAATTTTAAAGAAGTTTAAAAATCAGCAGTTAAGGGCGCACGGTCGCACCACATGACATTTTAACACTTTAAGCACAAAAAACATGCAGATTTTTGAAACATTTTGAGAAAAAAAAAAAAAAAAAAGTTTTATTTGAACATTTTTAAATGAAGAAATTCAATTGGACAGGTCATGTCATTGACTCTCATTCACACATGTTTGAGTAATCCTGCTTTATGAGTCTGTCTGTATCTCCAAAGCTCAAAATGTGATTTCATGTAGTGGTAGTTCTCAAGTTAGCTCCTTTTTCCTTTAGTTTTCCAAAGCTGAAATGATTTAAATGATTCTAGTTTAGCTTAGTATCTACTTTCTGTTTGAGAGAAGAACTCAGACTAAATAAGGAAGTTTTGTGTATTAAAGGTGCATTATGTCACTTTTTTGGAGGTCTGTCAGAAACTTTATGCTATTGCTTTGTCTGGAGTGTTTTATAGTATGGTATTAAACCTTTCTATCTTCATGGAGACCAAACCAGACAGAGGTGGAGAGGCAACCCCGCTCACAGTCAGAATGTCTGTTTTTTGGGGTATTTTTGAGATATAAATGCACCTGTAATTTAATACATGTAGAGTAGAGCTGTTTAATGTCACACTGTGGCACATTTCAGGCAGAGTAATGATACATCCGTAGAAACAAGCAAGGACATGTGTGAATGAAGCGAAACGCAACTCCTGATGCGCAAACAACATGATAACAGATCGGAAAATAGCGTAACATTTTAACCATTCACTGCCTTGTTTGCAAATTAGCTCCAATCTCCATCTAACTGCTCATTTTGGTGGCGTTCTTACTGAGCACACTCCTTAATCAAGCGTTTGGCACAAGAAGGCTTCCCATGTAACATCTCTTTTGCCAAATCTTAAATTGGATTTTTCGAACATTGCTCCCGACAGCTTTTGTATAACCGCACGTGCCATTTCTTCCAGTTTGTGTTTAAGGCCCTGGATTAGTGACAAAACCTGACTCCGCATCCGGCTTCGTCTTGGAAGTTTCGATAAAAAGGGGTTTTCAAAAATATGTTTAGATTATTATCATCTGATCTTTCAAGCTGCTCTCAAATCAATAGCTGAGGCATCCAAAACGGAGAAGCCTATTTGGGATTGTGAAAATGACAAAATGGCTTATTTCGGCGGTTCTAATGGGCTATATCAACAGCCAGTGAGCCAGGAAAAATAGTATAAAACTTTGTGATAAAGGGCATTGTTGTTTAGGAGAAAGTAGATCGTTCAAAGCTTGAGAGAATCCTCATTATTTAAAATATTGATTCTTTCCAGGTCTTTGAATATGAGTCCTGAAAAACAACAATCGATCAATGGACTTTGCAATTCTCAATCTTAGCGAGCCAGTTCGTCCACAGAGCCTTAGAGCCCCTTTGTGCGGCGAGAGATAGTGGAAGAAAGTTTCAGTTTTTCTCATTGTCTTTCTAAAGTGTGGTTGAATGGATATGTTAATTGAAATAATGTAGATTTAAAGGTGATTTAAAGGTGTTTTTTGGTTGAGGTCCTCGAATTTTCCACAGTATGACATTACATAACAGCTTTAACTTATATTTATAGCTGAGATTTTTTATTACTTTTTTTCCTATTTTATTTTGACTTACATGCACGTTTAAATAATTACGCCTTATTTGATTTAACACATCTTTTTTGCAACTTATTTTAAAATATATAATTGCTATTTGTATTTTTATATAATATATCATGATGTGTGAGCTATAGTGCCAAAAAATGTTCCCTTTTTGTCTAAGTCTAAGTCTTACAAGTGGTTTTATAGCTCAAAAATAGCTCGAAAAACGACATTCTGACCAATCTGACCTGTAACTTGGTCTGGTTTGGTCTCCATGGAGATAGGAAGGTTTAATGCCATACTGTGGAACAGACAAAGCGATATCACGTCCATGGAGAAAAGCATTTGACGGAGCCAGGAAAGTTACACAATGCACATTAAATGCGTTTTTGGACTGTCTGAAAAAGTGTGAAAAACAACTAGCTCCAAGTTAAGTTAATATATCTGTACAAATTTTGCTCAAATACATGGAAAAAAAATGGGGTACAGTGGTGTTTAATCATTATGACCGTATAGTGTCAGCTGATGTCACGCTTCACTTATGCGTTTGATCTATGCTTTTCGAGACTGTATAAGATAGTATAGTTTCCACACTTGTGCTATAAAAACGTGAGAAAGAAGCCTTAGTATTTAGCGATAAGCTGTATATATGGACCCAGACAAAAGGGGCAGTCAATCATAACCTCCACTGACCTGCTGAATACTGATGAAGGCGTCATATTCATAAAAGAGCTCAGTGTGTATATGGAGAGAAAGGACTGGAGTCAAATACAGGCCGGTCTCGCCAAACTGTGTGAGTCACATATTACTTTTTTACATTGTGCTCATTGTAAAACATAATATTGATCTAAAACAGGTCTGCAAAAGTGATTCAGTGCTGCTGTCCCCACCTCTTCATCGTAGCGTTGCACTATAAGCTGCAGTTTTACATTTATGGTGTTTTTATGACTGATTTGAACAAACTCAGTACAGATCAATGAATGGGGGGTATACAGAGTTTTATTTATTCATGTATTTGGTCAAAAATGTTGTTATTCATAGTTTTATTGCTGAAGTTGAGGATATGCTGCATGGTTGTCTTCATGGAGATTTATTGAATATTTAGAACAGTTTGGCATTGCATACTGTATAAACTTCCTTGTATTTTTTATTCAACTGCTTCTTGAAAAACATGTATTTTACTGTGAGTGGGCTTGCATTTCTCCACAGATCTGACTTGTAACATGGCCTAGTGGCGTTGTCTACTTGTCTGCAATACAGTTTTCCATTGTGCTCTATTAGGAAGAACTTTAACTTGTCAGAGGCAAGCAAATATTTGGAGCATGCAACAGTTTAACTCAACAGGCATGAGTCAAAATATAAGTGAGAAAACTAATGGAAATATGGTTTAAAAGCTCATAATTTGAATAATAATTGTCCATAATATGTCTCCTTGGTGGTGGACATATGACTACAATATTGTGCTGGTCAATTGTACTTCCTCATACTGATCTCAGCCATCTATTCTAAATAAGTTACTTTTTAATTTCTCTTTTGGGAAAAATATACCTCAAAACAGCTGCATATGGCAATGGGTCAGGAACAGTAAGCCATAGGCGTGAGGACCCTATTTTAAACATTTTTTTTAAACAAGATCTACTGCAATTATTTGAGTGACAAGTTTAATTTTACTGTCTGTTTAATTATTTCTTGTTAATAACAATTAAGTTAATAACTATAAGCTTTATTTTCAATTGAAATAATTTTACCACAGCAGCTCAAAACAGTAATATTTGTTTTAAAGCAAACCTATTATGCAAAACCAACTTATTTCTAACTTTTAACCATGTTCTAGTTTCCCCTACTCACTTTCACTAATACATGCCCACTCTCTACTCACTTTGCTGTTTGTGTTTAATATTCTTAATCAGATTCAGCCGCACTACAAACACATTTTGGTACAAATGAAAAAGAAAGAAATCCACTGGTCGTTCCACTGTGATCTGATCCATCGGAGGCGCCAGTAGCTGCACAGCCCTTTGTTTTTCTAACACAGAAGTCTGCAGATTTGTTTCTTATTCAGTCGTTTAAGATAAATATTGTGATTAAAATGTGCTTATATACATATATTATAACATAATGACCCACGGGTGTCAGCAATTATAACACAAGCACGATACGTCTTCTTTAATAATCATAATAATAATAAAGAAGACAGTAATTGGATGAGTGGCTCTTTTTCTAAGGATGTAAGTTGCATAATTGTTGAAAATGTGGTGATGAGGTTACTGTGGTTTAGTGGATTTAATTACTGAGGCAGGCAGGTTCACATTTGAGAAAGGTAATTGAAACATTTGTGTTTGTGTTTTACACCTTTTAAAAGATTTTATTTTTGTTAAGTGATGGTACAGTTTGACACTTGTATAATTGGCATCACATTGTCACAGTATGTTCTCTACATGTTTTTAAAGGTCATTATTTTCATTGCTCAAATTACATTCTTTATGCAATCAATGTAAGTACAGAAGTCACACTGTGTATCTTTAAAAGGAAATGCATGTAAGATTTGTATTTTAAAGTCATAAAAATGTGACTTAACTAGCGCACTGGAATTCCTTTAATTTATGCATTGTGTAACTTTTTGGGTGGGGAGTTCTTCAAATGCGTTTCTTCATGGAGATGGTATTGCTGAAATGTTGCACAATATGGCATTAAACCTTTCTATCTTCATGAAAACCAAACTAGACCAAGTTACAGGTAAGATCTGTGGAGAGGCGACCCCGCTCATACTCAGAAAGTATGATCTGTTCTTTTAGGTATTTTTGAGCTATAAAATCACCCTTAATTGAATAAATGTAAAGTAGGGCTGTTTAATGTCATACTGTGGAACATTCCAGGCAAAGCAATGAGCAATATCCATAAACACAAGCAGGAGACGGACCACCAACCAAAAAGTTACACAGTGCAGCTTTACGGGAGGTGATTGGACTCTTTTTACATACAGAATATACACAATACACAATTCATACCAAAGTTGAGGTGTATAAAAGCAGGATATTAGGCAAAATGTATTTCTTTCCACTTTCTACCGTGTTATAATGTTTTTCCCTCATCAAAAACATCTCTGAAGAGGTTTTAGAGGTCATTTGTGCATTTTTAGGCCCCTATTCAAACCCTTTTTTTGGTTAGCTGCAAAATGTATCCAAAATTTTGCTAATATGACGCAGAATTTTGCCCATAGGCAGTAGTTTTTTTTGCGGGATGCACGCTGATTGTGTCGTGATAGTGCTTTAAATGGGGAGAGCTTTTATTGCTTTTGAAAACGCTGCATTTGTTGATATTAAGCTAACATGGACATTCAGATCAGTTATGTTCACAGTTAATACCCCACAGAAGAAAAGTTTAAGCACCACATAGGACCTTCAATAAGAGATAACATCACACTTGACCAAACAGGAAAGAGTTAAGGTCAGGAGGTCAACCATCAACGAAGCTGAGAACCCAATGGAAAAAGATAAGAGAAAATCAAGCTATAATATGGTGGCAGTGTCCCCTGGAAAAGGCCATCTGGCAGCTCAAGAGTGATAGGTTTGTCCAGGCAATCATACATCACTTTTCACCTGTATCAAACCAATTGGCTGGCCTTCTATGGACAGCTGCTCCCTTGCACACACTTTTGACACATTGATTTATAATGGCCCAACATAGCCTCCATATGGTAGATATAAAGTACATTCGAAACCACATAATCCCAAATCCTTTTATTCGTCCGCCACCAAATGACTGGGCCTGCATGTCATATACACGCCGTAATCCATGCACGGGCTAGTCGCAAGAAAGTAGCTAGCGTAATCCTTCAAATCCCATCTGCACGGAATTTTCTTTCTCCGGCTCTGAAACCGAGCTAATATGCTAATCACAGCTAACTTTAGAACGGCACCGGCTGATTGGCTGTTATGATAGCTGGTTGGATATGGTGCCATGATACGCTCGCTCAGAATGTCACTTGTGGGGAGAAGAAAAACTGTGCGATGTTAGAAAACGGCGTGCATGCTGCAGACTAGATTAAAGATGCACTGTGTAACTTTTCTTGTTGAGATTGCAAAAGAAAAATTTGATTCTGTCAGGTGGACACATAGACTGTATATATAAATGGACATAGCTAACGCGCTAGCCGTCGCATGCCAAATAGGAAGTCCGACAGGAGGCTGTTCCGGCTCCTTCTCACCCTGGCTCCCATTGACTTGCATTGAGATCTTGTCGCCTCTCTCTCTGTAACTGCTGCGGTTAGCCTTGTCATTTTGGTCTTAAAATGTTCGTATTAACCCGCTCTATATGATCCTGAATTTTTTTTCTCGATATTTTGTTCCTAAATCAAGATATGAACATAAATAACGGACCAATCAGATGCCTTCATTCCCCGTGGTCGCTCTCGCTAGCGTTAGCAACAGGTTTGATTGACAGCCGGTGCGTTTCGTTGCTAAGTAAGCCCCCTTTCCCGCTCTCCGGCCCCTTCCACTGTCGGGGGCGTGGCCCCGTTTGGACAGGTTAACAACCTCAATCGTGATTGGCTCTTGTAATTGCTATGATACTCGCGGTCCTTGTGGTTGCTATGATACTCGCGGTCGGATTTCCAAATATGGAGCCTGGTTCCAAATCTGCTCCTGTAACCGTTAGCATCGGGAGCCTCATTTGAGCGGCGCTGAATCCTATGGGTGACGTCACACTCGCTTACTCCATTCATATATACAGTCTATGGGTGGACACAAGTTTTTCGAGTGAAGATGTTTCACAGCTCATCCA
>KN491680.1:312-13399 GCA_000787155.1 Scartelaos histophorus | reverse complement strand
TACAGTTTGTTTTTTCTTTTTTGTCATGATTACGGGCGAGGCCGTGCCTCACCTGCCTCCCTGACCGCACGTCACTGGTGTGCACATTCATTTCTACTCAGATGAGCTTTGGAGCCCTATAGTGGATGTAGAGGCTGACTAAACCCTCTGCATTTATAAAAGCTTATTTCGGTCACATCAGACACTTTTTGGAAGCATTGATTATATAATTTTCTCGTAATATCAAGTTACATCATTCTGAGTCATTACCCATGATGGGTAGTTTTCAGTTCTCAGTTACCTTTACCTGTAAGTTGAGTGAAGTATTTCTAAGAGTAGCTTTCAGACACTACTTTTGAAAATTAGTGCACCAGATTTTTCCACATCCATTAAATTCATATTATCAATCAGATCATACGCTGGGGCAGTAACTTGAGTAGTAGTTCCTCTTTTGTTGCCCTTTTTATACTTCTATATGAGTAATATTATGAGTGATTTTGTAGCTTCTCTTTCTACACTTATCTGTTTATCATTATGACTACAATAGTGGAATAGGAATGAAACCAAATTGAGTTAAAAATACTAATATATTAAAATATCAGATACTATAATTGTTATTCTCAATTTCAATAACCCTGGAGTATCATTTTCCATGTTTTTCTGGTATATCTTGTCATAAAAACACTAAATTAAGCTAGGTTTAACTCGTTCACGTGTTTAAAATAATGTCTTTAATTGAAAGCAACTGTTATCTTGTTTTTATTTGATTGAGTCTGTACAAAAACCCAGTGTGAAAGCTCTGGAGAATGTTATTTACAAATTCATTCAGCATCCGCTCTAAAACATGTGGTTCATTCAGAAGATTTACACCATCGTTATGACACTGGGGTAATTTGGAATATTTTCTAAGGTTTTGATCTTGGTGGGATCAGGCCAAGTCGTACCACAGTCGTCCCGCTCGGTTTGATCACGAATGACTCAGAATGATGTAACATATTATTATGAAAAAATTATATAATCAATGCAAGCTTCCAAAAAGTGTCTGTTGTGACCGGAATAAGAATATAGAAATGCAGAGGGTTTAGTCAGGGTAGAGCGGTTTCCCCCTCTACATCCACCATAGGCCTCCAAAGCTCATCTGAGTAGAAATGAATGTGCACACGTATCATAAACTGTTATCCATGTTTTTAAACGACTGCAAATGATCTAAATATGTGATGCACGGCCTGTGTTAGCAACAACTCAACTGATTCTTTGCAGACGTCACACTGGGGGAGATTGTGTTATAAAGCTCTGATAGCGTCTAATTTGAGTAACAGCTTCAGGCAGAGTAGTGCCCACAGTTAGCATCACACGCCAATGGAATACTGACGACAGCTGTGAAGAATCAAAAGAGTTGGAGGTACTGAGTCTATATTTATTCATACAAATTTATCAGGGAGTCTATATTTATTCATACAATATTTATCAGAGGTGCACTTTTTCATTGATTTGGTCGTAATGCTCCACAGTATTTAGACTTAGACAAACTTTATTGATCCACAAGGGACATTTTTTGTACAGCATTGAACAAGATTGTAAGTTAGATCTGTGGAGAGGCACCCCCGCTCACAGCAAAAATACATGTTTTTCGAGGTATTTTTGAGCAGCAAAACACCTGTAATTAAATAAATGTGAAATACCTATGTGTAATGCAATACTGCGTAACATTCCATGCAAAGGAGTTACATCTTCATCCCCATCAGGCTGCCAGACTTTGCCCAGACTGTGGCAAAGTCTAAAGTGTAGTTGCTCAAAACAAACCCTCTGATTTACCCAAAGTTGTTGTTCATTTGTATGTACAGTTTTAATTTCTGATAAAAGCACAGTATTTACATGAACATGACACGAAAACCGGTTTGTAAATGTAGATTGTCCATTGATGCTTTGCTCAGTGAGAGAGCCAGTCCCGGTCAGTTGAGGCAGAGGGTCTGTGGGCTCGCAGAAAAAACACATTTCTTCTCCTCACTCTTCGTCCGAATCGCCCGACCGGTCTGATGCCTCTCCCTGTGTACCACGCTTTGATATCTGGATCTAAACAGCAACAAAAATACTTGTTTGTAATTCATTTAATCATCATTCACACTTCATTGCATCTTTGCGCAGCGGGAAAAAGTCTTCACCAGGTCACTGAGACTTAAAGATCCAATATTATTTTCTGTTATATGTTCTAATGTTGCTTTCTTAACAAAAAACATAATTAAGATTTGTGTTTTGTTTCATTCACACATGCTTAACACACAATTATTTACTGCACAATTTACAATTAATTACTGCATATTTAGGCTGAGTTCTTCTCTCAAACCCAAAACAGTCTATTCCAGGGTAATAAAGGCAAGCAGTGGTTGACCAAAACTACTCTCGCGTGTCAAAAGTTTAATTAAATAGTTTATTATATCCAAATAATCCTGTTTTTTGTGCATAATAATAATTACATCGATAACAATAGTACTGAAGGCTCGGCTGCATAAACAAGGTGTAGGAATAGAAACAAATAGCCCTGTTTGTACAAAGAGGGTGTCAAATACAGTCCAGTGTACAAATATTAATAAAATACATGGTCTAACTCTCTAAATTGACTCCATTATGGCTCAATTTACATGCAATTAATGTGAGTAATAATTAATATACTCATTTGCAGTGTAGTTTGTATAAAAAGTGGTGTTATTGAATTGTTATCGACGAAATATTGACGTCCACCCCAAGTCTGCTTGCCTGTCACTGCACGATACTGCTCTGTTCCACCTTGCAATGTCATGTCGTAATACAGGAAGTGCTCCACTGGGTTTTTAAAGTCCCTACAGCTTCACTAGAATCATTTGGAGCTGAGCATCTCTACTGAACTAAAGGTAAAATGTAGCTGAGAGCCATCACTTCAGGAAATCACAAGGTGGAACAGAGCATTTTGAGATTTTTTTTTTCACGCTATTTAACTTTTGCAATATAAACATGTCTTACCTCTGATGGTCATGGCTGCTTCCTGATGAGATGAACACAGAGTTTGAGTCAGCATCAGTACCAGAGCTAAAACCGCCGCAAACACACGCATCGCAATTTCACCTGAGACAAAACACACAAACGTTTTCTATTTAGTATTGGAAAAGCTCCACAATGCAACACACAACTGAGCTCACATTCTGATGGTTCAGGTGTGGTCCAGTCCAGTTTACTCAGTTATATGTGGTGTATGCACGTGTGAATTCAAGAGTCACAAAACAATCTGATACTGAAATGAAAAAGAGTTTTATAATGGAATGGACCCTACACATTTACACAATATTACATGATGCCCATATTACGCTGTTTTCTGATCTATGCTAGAACGTTTCAGTTCATTTGACAACATCACGGAGTGGAACAGAGCATTTTGAGCTTTGAGACAGACAGAATAATAATAAAGGATTATGCAAACATTATAATATAACATTATAACCAGGCTTAAAACTCACAAGAGTCAATTTTTATAACCTAATATAAAACATAGAATGGTCATACAAAAAATACTTACCTGGAGAAAATGTAGAGCTCAGCACAAAATAAATGCTCCTCCAAGCAAAACTAGAAAAACAAAATAATACAATGAAAATAAATGAATATGCGTGAATATATGAATTTAAAATAATCATACATTTAAATAGTAAACCATTAAAGCGCCTCTTACCCGTTGTCTGTAGTTCTGGCGAGGTTTGGCTCCGTCATGAGCTTTTATTAATGAAGGAGGAGCATCAATTTGTCAAGCTGATGTCACTGATTCATTTCCACGCATTTCCATTTACACATCTTCTAAATCCTAAAGTGAATTCACGTCAATATGCAGTCAGCAATACACAAGTCATTTGATCAGGGTCGGGCGTAATGACACCAATCACATGAAAACACGTCATTCATTTGATATATACAGACTGCAGTAATATGATGTTCCTGTAGGCCATAGATATACATGTATATATTTGCCTATATAGATTATAGACTGATAGACATAGTTTATACACATCACATACGTTAACTTCATTTATCAACACAACAGATAGATACACATCACTGTTAGTTCGGTTGCTAAAGTTTATTGTTCATTCCATATTTTGTCATGAATAAAATACTTAATATTTTTCAGTGATATCATGCATGTGTTCTACATGTATTTCTATGGTGAAATGTTTCTGTAGTTACCATGGTGACCCTATAAACACACATTACAACTTTTATACTTGAACAAAATACAAAATGGATTTAAACAACAGGAGACTGATTTTAAACCAAAAAGGTGAGAGTGCCTAACTGAAATTTTTTTTTTTTAAATTGTTAAATTAAAGATCTGATTAACAAGCCTCAGGCAGAGTAGTGCTTCCTGTTAGCATCACACCCCCAGGGTATGTTGACGACATCAACCGCAAAGCATTAATAAAAAGAAGGGGAAAAAAAACAAAAACAGAACAAAACATTTAGATACTTTTTTATATTTAAAATGTACAATTCTGGTTCATAATGGAATGCTTAAATTATTTTAGATACACAAATGATTTTAAATAACCACATCATAATAAATGTTATAACATGTATTTAAAATATACCTGCTTATAATAATTAGCTGTATGCCATTACGGAAATGCAGTACAAAGTTAAGTATCTCTTAACAGTAAAACATAATGCTAATACTACTAAGCTATTTTAACAGCAGTTTGAAGCATGAATAAATGTTCATTAAGATAATATTAAGCTGCAACTTGAGAGTAATGACAGCAATAATAAGTCTTTACTAAGCCTTAATTCATAAACTAACCCATAATTTAGTACTAAGCCTGCTTATGAGTATGGATGTATGATGGTTTTAGAAAAGTATTTCAACAATGTGACTTTTGGTAATATCTGTTTAATTTGTGGTCAGTTTATCTATGTACACTGAAGCTTATTT
Source organism: Scartelaos histophorus (assembly GCA_000787155.1). Classification (NCBI taxonomy): domain Eukaryota; kingdom Metazoa; phylum Chordata; class Actinopteri; order Gobiiformes; family Gobiidae; genus Scartelaos; species Scartelaos histophorus. The sequence goes on along the minus strand of KN491680.1, from coordinate 8,469 downwards.
TTTTTATTTTTAGTATTCATTATATAACCTGGCTCCAGCATAATTCCTATGATTTTAGTCTTGGCTGGTGTATTATTGTGCACTGCCCCTGTATAAATAAAACCAGACCACACCATTCCAATCGTTCTTAATAAAGTATTAGTGTATTCATTATGTATTCAGTCTATCTTGATACTTTATTAAGGCTAATGTAGTTTAGTTATTATAAAAACAGTATCTTCTCTTGTGTTTGTTACTGTATTCAATGTACCATTAAAAAAATTTATCTGGTTCAGTTTTAGGTCAAGAAAACAAAGGAAACAAAGGAAAATGTTAAGTCTGAGTCCAATTTGGTTTAAAATGTCTCGTCTGGCGTCGCAGCATTCCTCTGAAATCCCTCTGAAAATGAGCCTCATCAGATCACACTGAGGCGACGTCTTAAGAGCCCAGAGTCATGACCGGCTTCTGTGAAGAGAGAGACGAGAGGAGGAAAGAGGAGAGAGAGGAGAGAGGGAGAAGGAGAGAGAGAGAAGGAGAGAGAGAGAAGGAGAGAGAGAGGGAGAGAGGAGGAGAGAGGGAGAGAGAGAGAGACAGTGGAGAGAGAGAGAGGGAGAGAGAGGAGAGAGAGAAAGAGGGAGAGAGGGAAGAGAGAGGAGAAAGAGAGGAAAGAGAAAGGAGAGGGAGAGAGAGGGAGAGAGAGAGAGAGAAGAAGAGAGGAGCAGAGGAAGAGGAGAGAGAGAGAGCGATAGAGAGAGAGAGGAGGAGAGAGAGAGAGGGAGAGAGAGAGGAGAGAGAGAAAGAGAGGAAAGAGAAAGGAGAGGGAGAGAGGAGAGCGAGAGGGAGAGAGGAGAGAGAGAGAGAGAAGAGAGAGGGAGGAGAGAGAGAGGAGGAGGGGAGAGAGAGAGAGAGAGATGAGGAGAGAGAGGATAGAGAGGGGGAGAGAGAGAGAGGGAGGAGAGAGAGGAGGAGAGAGAGAGGATAGAGACAGAGAGACAGAGAGAGAGAGAGAAGAAGAGAGAGGAGCAGAGGAAGACAAGAGAGAGAGGAGGAGAGAGAGGAGAGAGGGAGAGAGAAGAGAGAGAGGTAGAGAGAGGGAGGAGGAGAGAGGGAGAGAGAAAAAGATGGGCAAAGATGAGAGGGAGGGAGTGACAGATAGAGAGGGAGGAGAGAGAGGGAGAGAAACAGGGAGGGAGATTGTGAAAGAGAGGTGGTAGTGGAGTGAGGAGAGGGGAAGAGGGAATGTGGGGGTGATAAGAAAGAGAGAGAAAAAAGAAGAGGTGGTGTTTAAAAAGTAGAAAGAGAGAGAGAGCGGGTGGGTGGAAAAAGAAGGGAGAGCGTGGGAGAGAAGTAAAGAAAGAGAGTGAAAGGGAGAGATGGAGAGAGAATAAAGACACAAAGGGAGGGATGGAGAGATGGACAGAGAACGATGGGAGAAAATCAGTTAGATCTTTTCCTTAAGAAGTAAATGACATTAAGACAAACTGCAAAGTAATACATCACCCAAGCACAAATTATTATTATCATTTAAAACTAAGGAGAAATTAGACAAGCAAAATGCATGTTATTATTTTTGATTGTCTTAGTAAAAGCATCTACACAACTCAAGAGTTATAATGAAAGAACACACACAGATCACCACAGCAGCACTGCCACACCAGCAAATCATGAAAATACCAGGCAAACATCAGAGCTCATCTTCTCCATTTACAACAGGGATTTTAATTTCCTGTTCAATCATCATTTCTTACAATTGTAAAGTCTTAGAAAATGAGCTTTGATATTGAAGAAAGAAACTAAACATAAAAAACTGTTTCACACCAGTTAAAATAAAATGCAGCAGTCAGAGCACCTGGTTGGACCCAAGCATCACACGATTAAAGCAAACAAAAAGTTCACTACCACCAACAAGTTTAAGTGAGTGAAAAAATAGCAACTGTAAATAATTTGATTTGATTTTTGTGATTAAGTTTATAAAATAAAATGAAACTAGTGGCAGTGAACTCTGAATTGGCACCAGCGCTGCAGGGTCATACCGCACACTTTGTCTGAGGTTGGGGCTTCTGGACTGGGCTCCTCTGAGTCAGAGAGCCCCTGTAGCTGCAGTTCCTCACAAACCTGTCGGTCTGGGCTGAAAATATACATTCATGTTTTGAACCGAGATCTAAAGCATTGTTGACTGTGGTAAAACTATTATTCCCTAACAGTGATAATCCATTCAGTACGTCCATGTAATCCTGTCAAGTACCACCAGCTCCGTGCAGGGGTGGACAGTGTAGTCAACATTTGTAGTAAAAACTTTAAAATATTAGTATTAGATTAAAAAAGTAATTTAATGTGTTTTACATGCAGACTCCCCAAAAGTGGGAAGAGTCACAAAAACTTAGAAACAACAAAATATTACTTTTAAACAAAATATTACTCAAATAGAAAGTAAAAGCAACATCCGAAAAACCCTGAAAAGTACAATTTCTTCAAAAAGTTACTGAAGTACTACATGCAACTGAGTACTACCCACCACTAACATCATGTCCTCTTTCTATGTCCTCTAAAAGTCCCCTCATTGGCCTTCCTACTGGCCTCCTGTTTCCTGGCAGCTCTAAACAACACTGGATTTCATAAGCACTGGTTTCAACAGCTCAACATGTCTGCTTTTCCATCAGTGATTTTCTGTGAAGAATGACTTTTCTATTTATGAGATTTCCATAAAATATGTATGAAACCACATATTTAATTACAGAACTCCTGATCTACAACTATACTGTTGCATTATATTGGTCGTAGAAGTCTTTCTATAACAAAAATAACCACTTAACATATGTCCTCTGTGCAGAGCTTTTCTAATTGATGAGGAGAAATTCAGTTAGACATCACATGAGCGTCTTATATTACATTGGGATGTCTTTGAGAATTTATGTGAACACATTTGTTTCAGTGTTAAATGCAGCAACATGTGAGTGAGAGACGTCTGCTCTGACAGTCTAATGATGTTAAGATGTTTTAACTCCAGGACGTCCTGGGAACAGCTCACACAGACCAGTGTCTCTAGTGTCGCTAGTGATGCAGTGTCGCTAGTGTCTCTAGTGATGCAGTGTCTCTAGTGTCTCTAGTGCAGTGACCCCAGTGTCTCTAGTGTCTCTAGTGTCTCTAGTGTCTCTAGTGTTTCTAATGTCTTTAATGTCTCTGGTGCAGTATCTCCAGTGCAGTGTCTCTTACTTGTGGGATAGTTCTGGGACAGTCTGCGAGTCTGGATCGGGATTGAGGACTAAAGGAAGGTCAAAAGAGGAAATGATTAAAAAACACAAATCAAAGAAATACCGAGCATGGAACAAATGAAGCATTGCCTTTGCCTTAAACATTCCACAGTAAAGAAACAACAGAATGCCATACTATAATGATCCCATTATATAAGCAAGATATATTGTTTTGGACACTATGGCATAAATATAGGATGGTCAAGTTGTAGCTCTGATAATCTAAATCATATATTTAAATAATCTTAATTTATTTATACCTTCCTCCTTTTGTCTGTGGGTAATCCAGCAGCATTCAGGGCAGCAATCTTGTTTTCTATGTAGGAGACCTGGGAGTAAAATATGTAGCTGTGCTTTTTGGGATTTTTTTTTTGTATGTAATTGTAAGTGTAACTGCAGTTTATGCTGTTACCTGACTCTGTGTGTTCTGGACATCAGCCGCTGCCTGAGCCACTTTGTCCTCGAGCTCAAACAGAAGAGCTGTGGAGCCTCTGAGCCGAGCCCTCTCCTCTGCAGACTTATGGTCCAGGCTCTCAGAGGACTGGTTTATCTGCAGTCAAAAAGACACGCAGCAGGTTAAAGAACATGTGCATTTTAATTATCAATGTTTTTCTGAGTGCTGAAAAACAAGCCCCGATGGCATAGCAAATAATAACACAAAAATGTAAATGTATGAATAATGATCTAAAGTATTCAAAATAGAGCCTATGAAAATGACCAGGACATCATTGCATTGAATATGTTGGTCCACCTTAAAACTCGAAACTGCATGCAGATCAAATTACATGTGTGTTACTTTAAGTCATGACAATGCCTTACAAATGAGCCAAGTGTTTCTAATTTTGGATATGGAGTTCCAAAAGTTTGACAAAGCAAGACCAGAATCTGACTGTGCAGTTGAATAATTATAATGTTACAAGTGTAAGCGCTAACCCTAACCCAGCTAAATTAAATTCATTACCTAATATAACGCAGAAAGGTAATTGAGGAGAACAACTGAACTTTCTAATGTAACCACCAGGTGTCCCCAAACCTTCTCCATTCATTTGTAAACCTCTTGCTACCCCAATTACCTTTTTATTCCTTTTTTAGTTAAAATACTTCCAGAAGAAAATGATGGTTATGTAAACACTATAAAGTCTTTTCCAAAACCAAACGCAGCTACATCTGATATTAAGCAGAACAAAGACAGCTGTCCAATGACCTTTTTAACAACACTTGGACCAGCCAGGATCAAATAAGCCAAAGAAAGCATTTGGAGTTTAGGTTTTATCGAGTTATAAATTTTACGTTTATAGGAAAAGAGAAAAAGTTTGTCTGAAAATGGAGCGCAGGGAGAAAAGGGAAAATAAACCCAAAGCTTGAGTTGAGTTGATTTACGAGAGCGAACGGTTTGAACATGGAGGACATAAGGAGTCAGATTTTTTTCACTGTGGGGGAATGTGCTAAGCTCCAGATGTGAGCCAGCACTGTGCTAAAGCTAAGACTACGACTAGAGCTAATACTACAGTAGATAAACAAGTACTTTACAGAAGCATAGATAAGAAAATGTGCCAAGACCTTATTAAACAGTGTCACTATGGCGACTAATACAATAAACACCTACTTCTGTTTGCTTACGTGTTTGTTACATGTTTAGTCTCTGCATGTTTCCACCACTTAACATCAAGTCTGGGGGCAAAGTGGAGAAGTATCCTGCCCAAGAGCACAACAACAGTATGTATTACACCCAACCAGGCCCAACCCTACAGAGCTTTTGAGGTCAGATGATTAATTTGTGCAAAAAACAGACAAAAATAGACAGCAAAGATGGTTGTAGTAGTTTTGTATAGTCTTGTGAGGAGACTTGATATTCAGTCCAAGTTTAGACCTATTTTTTGCTGGTTTAGTTCTAGATCAGTACTAAATATATCATGGTTTAGACCCACTTAAAGCCGGGCATACACTCACTACACGATTTTTAGCCCTTTTTGAGACGATTTTTCACTTAATTTTTTGGGATAGGGCCGAGTTTTGGCTTATTCGTAAGTCGTGCTTCGTGTAGTGAACATGGGGAAATGAAAAACTGATTAATATCTCATGATGAGCTCCAGATCGGCAATTGGTTGCAAGAATATGAAACCTGTTTAAGGGTTTCACACTGATGTAGTTTGTATAGTGTGAGAACATGAAACGTGAGCTGTGAACTTTTAAACCCTGTGATTTTGCGAAAGTTTGAGCTGGGGCTGAGTGAAAACAACACGCAGTGAATCTGATTAGATGTGCTTTCGATTGGAAAAGAGTACTGAGTTGCATAACTGTACTGTACTGTAATGCCCCCAATAAATTACCCTGGTGTCCTCCCCTTGTGGAGCGTTGTCCTCAGTCTTGGCCCCCACACTGACACTGCTGAGTCTGGAGGAGGGTCTGGTGGGGATCCTGCTGACGAAAGCGTCTCCCTGCAGAGGACTTCTCCACACCGGGATGTCCAGGAACGACTGGGGGCGGCCGCTCCGGTTCCCTTCCTCACCGTCCTCTTCGTCACTGAGGCTGTGGTCACTGATGTTGTTGGTCATTTCACTCAGTTTCCGTCTGAGTTGCTGCTCTTCCAGTTCAACCTCCCACTCGGGCAAAGGGGACACACTGCTGGGGGTTTGTGTCTGCAAAGAGAGCTGGAAAATACATATAAACATTGAGCACACGTAGTACTTCTACTTGCAAAGGTTAACTAAATAAAGAAAGAACTAAATCAATATGGTAAATAATAATAAATACAATGAAAAATATAATAATGCAGAAAAAAGGATGACTCCGTTTTGTTAACTAATACTGAAATTTTTATTTTGAAGGATGGCATGGCATTTTCATCTTTCTCTTCCCTTTCTCCAAATATTTCTCCACTCTTTATCCATTTCTGTCCTTTTTGTCTCTTTCATTGTCTCTATTTTTACTCCTCTCTCTCCCTTATCTCCTCTCCACTCTTGCTTACTTTCTCTCTCCTTCTCCTCTCCAATCATTTTCCCTTTTTTTTTTTATTCACTCCCCTCTCTCCTTCTCTCTTCTCACCTTTCTGTCTCATTCTCTCTCTCTTCTTTCCTTTCCAATTTCCTCTTCTTCTCTCTTTTCCTTCTCTACTCCCTTTTCTTTCTCTCTTTCCCCATACCACCCTTTTCACCCTCTCTATCACCCCTCTTTTTTGATACGTTTGAATTATAATAGGGGCTCCTCGCGCAATGTAATACCAAATAAGTGATCAGAATTCAGTCGTGTGCTCTCCCCAGATTAATTAAATAATACATTCCCCATTCACACTAGTCCATTATTTTAAAGGACTTCTCCGGATCATCTAATCAGATCCAGTAGATTTATATTGCGTGCCAAGTCCTTCTTCAATCCAGCACGCAAAGAACACTAATTTATGAAAGCATCGGTCTTCCAAAGAGTGTTGAAACATGCCTGTATTTGATATTGCTCTTATTTGCGCTGGAATAGCCTGTAATTAGCAAAGCGGAGTGTTCCATTAAGCTCTGTGGGTGTAAACTTCAATTAAAAACAAAAACGTGGATGGGACGAGATGGGAGCTATTTATTAAATGACTGTGGGAGAAATTCAACACAGAGATATTTAATTACAGAGGCAGGACATTCCTCGAAGACTACAGACTAAATAGGTACCGTAGTTGTGTTAGTATAACATTTACAGGTGAGCGGGTTATAAAACTATTTGTGGTCGTAAAAGTTAAATATTTCCATTCAAGTTCTGCAAACAAACAGAACTATAAAATGATGAAACAAAATATAAAACTATTTATTTAAAGGGCCCATATTATTCATATTATAATACTGTTCCCTCATCAAAAACATACCTGGAGTTTTGTTTTGTTAAATTCACACATGTTTTAACACATAAATCCTGCATATTTATGCTTTGAGTTCTTCTGTCAAACAGAAAATGCTCTGGTCCACCTTGTGATGTCATGTGGTAATACAGGAGGTGCTCAGCTTCGTTTCCATACAACTCAACTTGAACCATTTGGATCAATTGTGTCTCTAGGTAAAAGGTAGTGTAGTAGAAAAATCCATTTTAACATGTCCTTAAAGATATTTACTGTTGTAATTATCTGGCCCCAGTTTCAGTCAGTACTTTCCCACTGACACTGACATTCCTCTCTCAGATGCATCTGTTCACTGTCCAGTCCTCCCCTCATTATTTATGTCATGATGACCCCTGTATTGCCTGTATAAAACCCAGAGTGGGACTGGTCCCGTCTCTCTCTCTCTCTGTCTTCTACCCGATCTCTTCTGTATTTGCTCTTTCTCTTGCAACAGAATAAACCACATGAAGACAATTGTTTAACTCAAGATCTAAATTCCATTCTCACTCAAATATTTCCACAACAGGAGCTTTTAACTTGAAAACTACCAGTACATGAAATTACATTCATTAATTCATTATGTGGTTTGGAGATGTAGATAGACTGATAATAAAGGGTTACACGTGTGAATAAACAAAAACTTCATATGTGTTTTGAAGAGGTAGCATTATAACATGTCTGTCAGGTCAGTTTTGTGTAATATAGGACCTTTAATAAACTAAGCACTGTTTTAAATCTTATCTTGTCAATTATTTATTTTGTCCAAAACATGACATCATCAACATGTATGAATAGACCACCATGATAAAAACTCTTTAAGTCTAACAAAGTGATAGTAAATATTAATATGCAAGAGCAAGTCAACACTTTTATTGCTGTTAAATGAATTAAATAGTAACATTTCAATAAAAAAATAAATCTGCTTCCTCTGTCACATATTTATGCTTTTTATAGATGTATTAAATTGCTGTGATTTGTAAATTTCAAGCATATTTTCAGACATATTATTACATCATTATCACAGTATTTGATCTTACTTGGTCAGGTGTGGGAGTGACTTTCTGCTCCAGGCGG
>JACN01061595.1:0-17019 GCA_000787155.1 Scartelaos histophorus | reverse complement strand
CCGACCCGAACGTAATGATTGACATTTGGGCTCGGGCTATGGCTTAAGATTCCAACCCTCTCTTCATTCCTTATAGCACATTTTACAAAAAGTGTTTTCAAAATAGTTAAAGATAGTTACAACCTTATTGGCAGTGGATTCGTCCTGACCATCTATGCCTGTCCGTCCATGGGAGTGGATCTCTCCTTGACTGTGATTCTCCCTGAGGTTTCTCGTTTTTTCCCCCACTGGGTTTTTTTTCTAGTTTTTTTTTGGGGGGGCTTTAAAAAAATTAATTGAATTGAAATGAATAGTTTGGGGTTTTTGACACACAGCAAAAAGTGGAGTGTTATAATTGACTCTCACAGAATCAATTTTAACATTTTCTCAAGGTTTATATGAGTCTAATCTGTTCTAGAGGTAATTTAACATTTTTGGAAATGTTCAGTGAAATGAGTAACACTGGACCGAAGTTCCTGTTTAACCCTGAGATCAAGAGTTATATTAACACTTTGAGAGTAAACGGTTAACACTTTGTAGAGTTATCCTGATTTAGCTAAACACACACAGGTGTATATTAACACTTTGAGAGTAAACGGTTAACACTTTGTAGAGTTATCCTGATTTAGCTAAACACACACAGGTGTTTTTTTTTAACACTTTATTTGAGTTAAATTTAAGATTAAATTATGTACAAAACTGGTTCAAACTGGTCTTCTCTCACAGGTGTTTGAAGTGGTGGGTGGTACGTTTTGAGAGTAAATGGGTAACACTTTGTCATGTTATCTTGTTTTAGCTAAACAACACACAGAGATGATTTATTTTTATGTTTTATTTTAGGTCATTTAAGATTAAATTATGTACAAAACTGGTTGAAACTGTTGAAACTTTCGCAGGAGTCTGAAGTGACGGGTGGGAGGAGCCAAATTAACACTAAGGGAAGTAAAATTAACACTAGTGGAAGATGAATTCACTTCCGCCATATCAACTCTGGCAAACAACCCAAACTCAAACCTCCATTTAACTTTCAAATAGTTAAAAATGTGTTAGAAACAACTGAAATAACCCTGAAATTTAAACCCTCCAGTTTTTGCTGTGCATGAATCTGTATGTCATCCCCGTCACAGTGTGGTGCATAAACACTGACTTACCCACGACATCGTCCCGTGAGCAGAGTTCTTGCCCAGTTTTGGTGCTGACAAAAGTAATTCCGGCAAGTTGGCTGGGGCTATGAAAATAAAGTGTTTTTATTCTCAAAACAGTGAACATGTGTTCGAAAGAGTGATACATTTGCAACACAAAACCGTTGTCGATAAAAAAGTCAGATCTCATAATCGTTTGGCACTATTTTGTCTCAGTTCGTATCACTGCGCACTGCTGCAAGCTGAGAACCGCGCACGAATCCAACACTTTTTTAGAATATAAGCTTGTGTAAGTGTCATTGTCAGACATGCTGCAATTACATTTCCTAGTTGTAAACACAGTGAAACAGGAACTATCCCTTCAAAACAATAAATTAAACTACAAAATAGAGTAAATATATAAAAATAGAATCAAAACAACTGGGTAAAAATATATATATATTTACGTGCATTATGTAGCTTTCTCAGTGGAGGGTTCAGTATACCTGCTTGTTTTGTTATCAAGTGGCTGGTCAGAGCTGGTTTTCAAGGCACTTTTGAGTAAAATTAACCACTCTAATGTAACTGGAGGGTATTATTCATTTTTTTAATCTATTTTTTTGTTTCTTCCACATTGTTCAATCATCAAAACATGCCTGAAGATATTTTAGATCCTTGCAACTCTCGCTGACTGTATTGAAATCTCTTCATTGTTAGCTGATTCTTCGCAATCACCCATGCTCCCACACAACAATTCTCCATAAATATACAAAAAACTTGATTAAAAACTGTACATAGCAACTTGACAAAACTGATGCGATGTGCAATAGTTTCATTCACGGGATGCAGGATGATTGTGTTGCGATAACACTGAAAATGCATTGTTTTTGGCAAATATACCATTATAAAACAATTAAAGGTAGCATGATGATCTAAATATGGGAAAAAAACTACTTTTAATCAATGCAAATGCAAAGTTGACACTTTTGGAACATAAACGAATAAAAGCAGAGCCAGAAAAGTTGTATTAGTAGTAAATTAATAGACAAGTTATATGTTTTAATCCGACATCTTGATGCAATTTTCATTATAATAATTAAACATGACTAAGAAAACCTGCATTCACCCATTATGTTATATCTGTGAGAGTCTTTTAGTCACATCCACTGGAGACGTGCAGAACAACATCGAGCACATGACTAATTTAACCATCTCTTCCTCCACATGTGACCTTTGACCTCCACACTGTACATACGAGTGAATCACACTTATGACGTACAGACAGGAAACGTCCCATTGTGTCACGTCCGCTCACTGACCATCTGCAACTGTGTTATTCTTGGAAAGTCAAGAGTTTTTGTTTTTACCACATGGAAAAGTGCCACTCAGCAAAAGGGAAATATTGGTCAAGGTGGGGTTTTTACAGTATGTCATAAACGGGGGACTTTTATTATTAATCCAATGGAAATGAAAACAAATGTGGTAACAATAGGGAAAGTAAAATGGAGTGGCCGAGCGAACTCCAGTTAAGCGCATTTATTCTACACCTTTGTCAGTTTAGGGTGAGTCTTGCTCAAAGGGATCGGGATGAATATTTGAAGTGTCACAAAAGCAGAAAAAGGTAATTCATTAAAGTCACCATCTGTTTGAATAGAACTACATTTCTCTCACTGCAGATTAACAGAGTTTTTATTGAATCTGCAGAAATGCGCAATCTTTTTTAGTTCCCAATGATTTTTTGTTGGGTTTTTTATATGAATGAAATATGTGTGTCCCTGATTGGTTAATTCAAGAGTGTGTATTCCAGTTCACAGGAAACAATTTACATTATGTTTTTAATTCTGAATTAAATTGCTCGGCACAAAAATATTCTCCTTGGCGTTTACATGGAAATAATACCGTATTTTTCGGGCTATAAAGTGCGCAGTATCAAATAATATGTCAGTTGTGTCATTGTCCACCCATAAGGAGCATTGGATTATAAGTCGCAATAAGAGAAACAAAAAACGTGTCGGATAAATGGAACTTTATTCAGGTCATTGACAATAACTCTCAGTTGTAGCTAACACAAAAATACAAGTTTAACAGTTGGTGATTTGGGCATCAAACATGCCCGGATCCCTCTCAACATTGTTCAGTTTTAACACTAAAATACAAAAGCTGAAATCTGCATGGTGCATGTCTCTTAACAGGTGCATTTTGGGTCCTTGTACAGCACACGGCAGAACTACCGGTATGTTGCACAGTCGCCCTATATGTGGCCAACATATTACTCCTCCTGACTCGCCCACTAATACCTTATTAGACTAATGTGGACAACATCAAATCGGTTGGAGGTTAAACACAACCAAAGGTCATACATAAGGCCACTGGATTATAAGGCCACTGTTGATTTTTGAGAAAATGTAATGATTTTAGATGCGCCTTATAGTCCGAAAAATACGGTAATTCCCAATTAAGGTTTACATGTAAAATATGTTAAATCAGCTTTATTTAATTCAGCTCAATGTGCTCGGGAAGGGTTCTGATTGGACAGGGACACAAATGTATTTACGTCCACTGGAAGAAAAAGCACAATCAGCTGCTGCAACCGGCGTTTTGCTTTTTCTTTCCACTTTTGTTGTTCTGTGCTTTAGCTTTGTTGTTCTCCTGCTTCAACTGTTTCCACATGTTTTTGCTCTGTGCAGCGTCTCTGCCCGCGAACCCTCCTTGTTCAAACCTTTCTGTTATCTCTTTGAAAAGGTTTGAGTTTTTATGTTTTCTCTCTTTCTCTTATGTTTTCGCTCTTTCCATTATCTTTAGTTCATCCAGTCCACTTATTAAAAAAATAGTTTCGATCCGAGACCAAAGTTTGTTCTAACCTGCAATCACCGCATCAGAAGGAGCATGAAACTATTACTGAATTATTTTTTAAGATGAATAAACATTTACATGATCACGGAATAAATTAACTGGGCTTTAAAATCATATAAACCACCCACTTAATTTGGAAGTTTAATTCCAAATAATCATTAGGAATTAAGTGTTTTCATGGTCTTTTTTAAGCAGAATAAATTTTTATTCCAAATTTAATTATTTATTATCGGATTTAAAGCTCTCATGTAAACGGGTGTGTGAATGGGTGAGTGCTTTGTGTGTCTTGAAGGTGGAAAAGCATTATTTATTCATATATAAAAAATTGAATTGAATTAGTCTTTGCCTTTGAATTTAACTATATACATTATTTAGACTTTACACTTTCTATGTTTTTTGCTGATAAACAAAATGTGAAGCATAAATCTATACAGACGTGATCTTATCTTTAAGTTCTCATCATATTCTCTAGTTTCACATATACACACACAGTACAAAACACACACCAACCTCTGACTTTGAAAATATCAAACTGGACCCGCACACACACATTTCACACGAGTGTTTGTGCAGATATGTGACACAAACAGCTAAATCCGAAACATGCAGCGTTTTTTCCTCCTGTAAGCTTGTTTTAATTGAAAAGTCGATCCAGACTAAGCAGTAGTGCTACAAAAGCAAACAGACACTTATGTTGAACTATGAGTGCTTGGTTATTCAGGCTTTGGGCTCAACAAACTCCAGCTCAAAAGTGGGTTACGCTCAAAAACACACAGGTTTACTTGTGTTCATAGTATTAATATTATTATGGGTAGATCTGACATTCAGATTTAAAAAATAAAAATATTCAACGTGTTCATAGACTTGTATCCACACAGTTTCTTATTTCAAACTAAATTATTTGACGTTGTTTGAGTTAATCTGAAAATGCATTTATGTGTAACTTTTGTGGTAGGGGATTCGCCATGTGCTTGTTGCCGTGGAGATATTATTCCTTTGCCTGAAATGTTACACAGCATATCTTTTAACTTACCTTTCTAAGACAAGTAAGGATGTTTTCTCCCCACGTCAGATCTGTGGGGAGGCAAGCCCTTTGACTTTAAGTAAGATTTTTCAAAATAAAATCACCTGTAATTGAATAAATGTAAGATATATACATTTTAAGGGCCTTTATTATGCTTTTTTATTTAGAAATGGAACAAAACACAGCTTCAGGCATGTTTTGATGAGGTAACAACATTCTAACAAGACTTAAAGCTCACAAGAGTCAGTTTTACATAATATAGGAGCTTTAATTTTCTGTTCTAATATAACATGTATTTTCTGTTCTAATATAACTTTTTTTCTTTTACTTCCATGCTTCACCCATCCCAATACACAAATCCACCGGTGCAGCTTCTCAGGTTTGTAAAAGGAGGAAGTGAGAACATTTGGGCCCCACTGCCCACGTGTCACCACACTCCCCCACGGCCGTTCATTATGATCAGTGCATTTACAGCGGCTTTCAAACACGCCGCGGAGGAGAACGTGAAAAGACATCAATATAACACTAAAGGGTCGTAACACGTACCATTTCCTACGTAATGCAGCGCTTAGACCTGAGCCAGACTAAAGGAAAACACTTGGCTAACTTAACGCTGGTGAGAATCAGCCTCTGCTATAGAAGGAGGTTATAAATGGAGGAATAATATTGTTTTTCAGGCTGGGTTCATTGTGAGTGGGATGTACGGGCCCATTTTATACCGCTAAGACAGAAGGATTATGTAAGCATTAATACAGCTACAATATTAATAGGAATGAAATTTTAAATGATCAACAAAAAAAATGTAAAAATCTCAATAAAACATGTGATCTTAAATTTTTTATGTCTGTGTTGTATTTATATTTTAGACATTTTTTTTACAGAATTAAATTATTCTCAGATCTTTTAGCTTTATTTACTTCCCTGGTGATCGCTTGTGAAATGTTAAAAATGTTAAATAATCAAATATCATAAGGTTGCTGTTTGTTTATAAAAGCTTTTCCGGTCCCTTGTTGTACACTGTTCATAGGGTGTTGCATGTTTTTGGGTGATGGGGGGAAACCGGAGTACCCGGAGGAAACCCATCCAGACACGGGGAGGAAACATGCAAACTCCACACAGAAAGGCCCGGGCGACCCGGGGATCGAACCCGCAACCTTCTTGCTGTGAGGCATGAGTGTTGCCACTCAGCCACCGTGCCGCCACCGTCTTGTATTTATATTTTAATAATTTTTTTTTTAATACTTAAATTACTCACAGATCTTTTAGCTTTATGTACTTCCCTGGTTTTTGTGATCATTTGTGTTCCCTTTGAATGCTAAATAATCAAATATCATCAGGTTGCTGTTTGTTTATAAAAGCTTTTAAATATGTCGGTCAGAGGTCATTTAACTTTGGCCTAGACACTGACCCAATGACCCCACTGCCCTCTGACCTGGAAATGTTTACCCATCCTAAAGAAATGACTAACCAGCAGACCCGGATTATGCATGAATTTAGTCTCAGAACTGGGCTCATATTGGTAACGAAAACAAGTTTAAAATGACAAAAATTTTAGTATTTAATCAGCTGAGTCGCCCAGCATGAACTGCATGGATGAATTGAATTCTATACTTTATCAGTCTGGAGCAGCTCTCCCTAAAATAAAATACAATACTATTATTTAAATCTGATGGTCAAAGTGTCCCAACAGAAGAGCAAGATGAAAAAATTGAACTTTTGTTACATCCAGTTTCCAAAAAATGCACAAAGCACTCGCCTTCTGCACGTTTTTCACAGGCTAAATAGTGTGTACTTTCCCTAAAATAGGCACTAAAGTACATCCGTTGGCATCATCGTGTTTTGGTTGGTTTAGGTCCACACAAATCTCATACTGCTCTGTGATTGGCTGGATTGGCTTGTGAACAAATATCACGAGATCTTCCTGTGTAAAGTTAATGTGTTAAGGCCTAAAGTTCCTGAAATCACATCTTTAAATAAAACAGATCAACATCAGCCCATGCTAACGCTGTGTCTCCATAATGATGAAAAAATGTGTAATATCGCCCTAGTGATTAGCAATTTCAAACTAAATATTTAGGCTTTATTTTGAATGGAAATTTAAAATGCTGCGAGAAGCTGAAACCCATGGATACCTAACAAAGTCTGTAAATTCCCCATCCACAAAGATTACACATTTATTTACATTGATTTCAAATTGTTAAAATGTCGGTCGCTATGGTAACACCACAAAAGCACCACAATGTCGGCTCGCGCTGACATAGAGCTGCCCTGTGTAGGAAACGGGGGGGGATGGAGGAAGTCGCCCGAACGCTCGATGAATGAGAAGAGCAAAAAGGAAAGGATATGTCACTGTCTCCGGGCCTCAGTGTGTCGGGAGGCGTTTAGTTTGAGTCATTATTATAGAGTGAAAAACAGTTACCAAGGACACGGCGTATGGAAAACACTGAGGTCGGGAAACGCTGACTTTCCTCAAACCGGCTGAATCACAGAGCATCGCGGGCTAATTAGAGGAACATATAAAACTAGAGAACGGAACAGAAGGAAGAGGCCGGCGTTTGTGTTGATGTTAATGCTACGTCATTTTGTTGTATGGGGAAGTCGCGCAGTTAGCTAGAAAAACAGACAAAACTATTTACGTATTCAACAGCCCAAACAGATGGCTAATCCTCCATCTGGTGCTTAACCGTAAACCCGTTTGTCTCAGATTTCTCTCCCATACACGCGGCGTATTTTAGACTTTTTTTTTTCTTCGTTTAAAAGAGATTTTGTTGTTTATCGCCACGGCAACGGTTCTAGATCATCGTCATTCCGAAACCCGAGGATTAGGATCTGGAGGAGTCCCCGACATCCACTGCTCCAGACGAGTGGCCTGCGTCAGTGGCACTGGAGATCGGGTTACACGCAGAGAACAAAGTCGAGCCGTTATTTTCATTGCGGGTGTTTTTATTGCTTTAAATGGCCCATATTACGCTATTTTCTGATTCACGTTATAATACTGTTTCCTCATCTGGAGTTGTGTTTTGTTTCACGCGCACGTAACGCACAAACCCTGCACATTTAGGCTGAGTTCACGGTAGTGTCATGTGGTAATACAGGAAGTGCTCCACTGTGTTTTTAAACTCCACACACCTTCACTAGAATCATAAGGAGAATTTCAGCCCTAGAATCAAACAGGTAAAAAGTCGCTGTTAACTTAAAGGATCAAAACCAGGTATGTTTTTGATGTCTTAAAAGTCGCAAGCATCAATTTTGCACATTATAGAACCTTAAAAACTACAGCTCTGCATTATTTTTATTTTTATTTTTTTTCTGAAATCAGCATCTGTTCAATTCCAACACAAGCTCACCTCATTCTGCTTCATGAGGGACTGATTAGACCTGAATCAAATCTTATTTAAGGAAGAAAAGTATAAAAACTACTGCTATGAAAGCTGTGATGTGGGTTATTCCACACAAAAAAGATTTCTGAACTCTTCTGAAGTCATTGTGTTGTTTTAAAATTAATATGATCTTCTTTTCTTCTCATTATTTGACATCTGAAAACATTGCATCTTTGTTATTTTGATCATGTGTCATTTTCTGCAAATAAATGCTCTAAATGACAAGATTTTTATTTGGAATTTGGGAGAAATGTTGTCAGTAGCTTATAGAATGAAACAAAAATGTCCGTTTTACTCAAAGTAGTAAAATCAGAGAAACTGATCATTTTGCAGTGGTCTCTTATTTTCTTTCTGTACCTTGACAAACATCCATAGTGTTGGCAGCTCGCTCCACAGACCTGACTCATAACTTTACTTGGGATGTGGTGGACATACGCACAGACCAAAACTTTGGACACACCTTCTCATTCCAAGAGTTTTCTTTCTTTTCATGAGCTGGACCGCAGAGTAAAAGCAAAAGGGCCAACAAGTGCTAAGCATCTCTGGGAACTCCATCAAGACTGTTGGAAGAGCATTTGAGGCGACTACCTCTTGAAGCTCATCGAGAGAATGCCCAGAGTGTGCAAAGCAGTAATCAAAGCAAAAGGTGAAGAACCTAGAATATGACACATTTTCAGTTGTCTCACACTTTTTGGTTATGTACTATACTTCCACATGTATTAATTCATAGTTTGGATGCCTTCAGTGTGAATCTACAATGTTCATAGTCATGAAAATAAAGAAAACTCTTTGAATGAGAAGGTGTGTCCAAACTTTTGGTCTGTACTGTATCTTGTGCTTGTCCCATATTATGAAATCAAAGGCTTTTATTTCTTCACTAATCTCCATTTTAGTTTCAGTGTGACTTGGAACCAGAAGGAAAATTACAATTAAATTACTATTATTTGAAAAGCCCTATAATTTGGTATTTTTTTGCAGAAGATATTTGACTTTTGGTGCAGTTTGAACATTAACTGTGTTCCTTTGTCATCAATACAAGAGATCAAGTACAGGGCAGCAGTTCCTTTCATGTCCTCAGAAGCAGCGCCTCTCGTGCACCTGTGCGCTGAGCCAGACAGAGGAGCCAGTCTTTTTATGTTGTTCACTGACCTGCTCCAAACTTCTGCTCCTCTCTCCAAAACACAAGAGCGTCTGTTTGGTCCAGGAGTCAGGACGGCCCACGAGCTCAAAGCCCTTTATTAATCCCTGTGAGAACATATGGACGAGAGAATGAACCATCACAAGAAATGCACAATGTTTCCTCCATCAAAACCACTGATTCTTGTGGGCTGCTTTTTTAGTGTTTCCTGAAATTTCTCAAGCAATGTACTTGGACTTAAAAAAGTAAAAAAACAGAAGTAATTCATTTTAAGCTGTTTGCAATGGTACAAAGTTATTTCTCACTTACCTTATGCATTCCAAGTGCTCTTCCCAACTTTTCAGGATAAGACTGCCATTTTTCCATGATGGTAAAGCTAATAACTAGCATGCTAATGTGTACTTCCTTTTTATCAGACAATAAACCTTTTTAAAACTAGACTCAGACGCCTCCAAGAACTACATATACAGTACATGTGTGATTGAAAGACAACATTTTGCACAAATACATGGGGAAAATATATATGTATTTCCAGTTGTTTAAGTCACATAAACTTAACTTTGTGATTTGCCACGTAGCCTATAAAGCAATGTTAATCTATTCAACAGTATAAAAAAGTGAATTAGGGATTTCCTGGCACCAGCAATTGTAGAATGTTGTGTTTTATTATATGTACGATTTACACATTTATGTAGCCCTACAGTTGATGAACTGAGTTTGTTCTTTTTGTGGGAAGAACTCAGCCTAAATATGCAGGATTTCTGTGTTAAATATGTGTGAATATAACAAAACACAATGAGGAAACATTATAGCATAGATCAGAAAACACTGTACAGCAATATGCACAGCAAAAACTTTCAGGGTAAAATATTCCAAAGTTGTTTTTAACACAAAAAGTGTTATTTTAACTATAACTATAACTATTTGAAAGTTAAATGGGGGTTCAAGGTTATTTGGGTTATTTGAGAGTTGATAGGGGTTCAAGGTTATTTGGGTTATTTGCCAGAGTTGATATGGTTAACATTAATTCAACTTCCACCAGTGTTAATTCAACTTTCTTTAGGGTTAATTTGGCCCCTCCCACCCACTACTTCAAAGCAGAGAAGACCAGTTTGAGCCAGTTTTGTACATAATTTCACCATAAATTAACTAAAAAAGTGTGAAAATAAAACTCTCTGTGTGTTGTTTAGCTTAACCCTACAAAGTGTTATCTGTTTACTCTTAATATATTAATATAACTCTTGATATTGGGGTTAAACAGGAACTTTGGTCCAGTGTTACGTAATTAACATTTTCAAAAATGTTAAATTAACTCTAGAACAGACTGGACTCATATAAACCCTGAGAAAATGTTCAAATAAATTCTGTGTCAATTTTAACACTCCACTTTTTGCTTTTTGGGCTCTTTAAGCTCATTTTAATTTTAGATATTGCAGTTTATGATTTGATTTGAATGTATTTTCACTAAATCATATCTGAGGGAGCGATTCACAAAACACAAATGTTCAAATCATTTCATATTGTCAACATAAACCTTTTGTCTTTTGACTTACTCACAGTGGGAAGAGTAGCCAAAAAGTTCAAGTAAGAGTACTGTTACTTAAATAATGATAATTACACTCATAAAAGTATGCTGCTTGAAAAATACTCTAAAAGTACAAAAAAGTTGCTCAAGTGAATGTAACTGAGGACTACCCATGTCTGAAAATAACAAATGAAGAAGAAATTAATTAGAAAAGTGAAAGTGTGGCCTATGGGGAAATTTTGTGACGTTGTTTTGCACTTTTACTGTACTTTTACTTTGAATATGTCTGATTCCTGATAATTATTTTTTTTTAGATGTGAAAGTAGTTCCAATGAATCACACTGCAGTTTTTCCAGTGTTCAAATCTAAAAAAAAGTTTATTGCCATTGTCACCACATAGTTATGCTGACTCACGGATAAAGAAAGTATGAAAGCAGTTTACTCACTTGTGTGTTGCCCTTAAGGTACAAATTAACACTATTGCACATGACATTGGAATATTTCATTTTGTTCACTCAAAATCTTATTAAAATGATAAGATCTGGAGAGTACAAACCCCCAACTAAGCATCGGCCCCATTATTGTCTCATTATTATAACAAAGGAGGAAAATCTTTTGCAACTTTAAAGCTGTAAAAGGGAGAACCACCTGCTTATAGAGATGTTTTTTTTTTCTAGAATATTCCACATATGGCATTAATAATCTGCAATGAAGTGATGCCGTTTGTCCCAGTTACAGGTCAAGGCAGATCAATGAAAAGGCGACCTGGTTTACAGCAAGAACGCAAGTGTATCGATTTATTTTTTAGAAGCAAAACTGTAACTGAATGAAAAATATGTTTAATGCCAAATTGTGGAACATTCTAAATGAAGCAAAAACATCTCTATGGAGACAAGTCATTAGTCCACACAGAGACTTTAATATCTATAGAAATGTCACTAACAGGCAGTGATGGGAAGAATCATTTGAAAATGTACTTGCATTAAAATTTGTTTTGTAACATATTCCGATACACGGTCCAGTCAGAGTAGTGTTATAAACACTTATCCTTCTGCCATAAACCTCTTAGATGGAAAGTAAATTTATGTGTCCCCTGATGCACTGAGGTTTTAGATGCAACATAGTATTCAAAACCGTTTTATATTTGTTTCGCTGTTTTTAAAATGTTTCCTTATCACTCATTAGCCCAGTGCAGAGGTGTGTGTGTGTGTGTGTGTGTGTGTGTTATGCGTGTGACGTGTGTGTGTGTGCGATGTGTGTGTGTGTGTGTGTGTGTGTGAGATGTGTGTGTGCGATGTGTGCGATGTGTGTGTGTGTGTGTGTGCGTATGTGTGTGTGATGTGTGTGTGTGTGTGTGTGTGTGTGTGTGAGATGTGCGTGTGCGATGTGTGTGTGTGTGGTGTGTGTGTGGTGTGTGTGTGCGTGTGTGTGTGTGTGTGTGGTGTGTGTGTGTGTGTAGTAGGTGAAGTGGAGATGGAAAAATCATGTTTTGTTTTGGTTTTTTTTAACTGACTATGTGCAGTTTGAAGGCTAATTTACATGATCAAAACTGTGATGCATTCCTTTGATTTTACAAAAGTATTCTGAGTATCACCAAATGAATAAGTACTGGAAAGCAGTTACTCAAAATTAGTATTCGGGATATGAATATGTTACTTCCCAACACTGCTAATAGGAGATATATTCACCTAAAGATCTGCCAATAAGCCCAATCTCTATACCAAACATAAACCAAATATGGATCAAATTATCGAACACCAATTTGCATTTTGATTTGGTCTCCCCCTCTAGCCCTCCCTGAATATTTACTGCTCATGTCTGGGGTCATTTTTAATCATCAGTCCCCATTTTAGGCGTCTGTGGACAAACCAAACAACAAGTCAAGTCTGATATTTGGTGGTAAATGATTCACAGTTTTAACATCCAGGAAACTCCACATCACTTTGACCATACATGGGTTTTGTTTTTGATGGTTTGCATGACTTAGTGTGGGTCCATGCCTTCGCCCTTACCACATTATCACGTTGTTGTCTCAAATAACATGTCCAGTAAATGGCATTGGATCAAAATAAACCCAAGGCCAACTGCTCTCTCTTAAACGTTTCAACAAGAATGCACTGCTATCAGTACAAGAGAGCTTTTTATTTGAACTTTTCATTTGAATCACTTTTCTCTGGCCAGACATTAGGCAAAACAGGTTCACGGTTCATTGAACATATATTTAAGACAACTTTATATTCCCTGTCGCTGTCACTGAGAGAGAAAATGTTTTGCTACCAGACTGGTTAAGAGCATAGTTACATAATTTATAGAGGGAAAAGTTTGTTGCCTAGGTTCATTATAGTTCAAAGAGGGAATATTATGCAAAACTCTTATTTTTTAATCTTTCTATCATGTTATAATCTTCAAAAACTTGCCTGAAGAAGTTTTATATGTCATCCATTCATTCAAACGCTTCTGTTATAAGATTCTAAGGATAATCTTAATTAAATGAACAATAATAAATATAAATTGTTATTATTTTCAATTTGAATTTTGCTGCTACAGTCATAACATGGCTACCAAAACCATCATTTCTCTAGTTTTATTACTTGCATTGATTATACCTCATTTCCAGTTCCCATGCGCTCTGTTTAAGCGTATGACGGCATGCTCTGTAAATCTAACAAACAGCTTTTTGGAAACAATGAAGCCACAGCCTCACTATAATCCATCTGAGACCAAAGCATGATTTACCAGTTGTTATTAATGAGGCAAGAATTTGACTATTTCTGAACTCAAAGCTGTCTTTTCCAGGCTGGTGGCCCACATCTGCTCCGAGCATTGCTTATTCTCATGGGCCATCCTTTTTTTAGTATCTAACAGGACACTTTTTAACATGAATATGCTTTTCTGTATTACTTTTAGGGTCGTGCAATACAGTTGACATCTCAAATTAAATATTTGCTTGAAATGTAAAGAAATCTAAAATAAACTAGCCAATAGACTTTTTTGTTTTTGTTTTATTAAAGGTTATATAGAGGATTTTCCAAGGAAGCAGGAGTACAGCCAATTGTTTGTCCTTTTTAGTCTCGTTTACGCCAAAAGCCGCTGCACTGTTGGTTCGGCTGCTACTATTCTCTTTTACGATTATCATAACTGCAACAACATTCAGAGTATGCTGTGTTTATCCTCGAAAGTAGTTTATCCTCAAAAATAAGTTCACTCCTCACCACTGCACAGGACTTGGAATCAGGATACCAGGATATCGCTCTTGTGTCCTGAAAAACGTCTGTCAAGCTCTTGGAAATAAAGTACGTTTCCCATTGTTAAGCAGAAATTTCCTGTCCAGAAGTAATTTAGCTCTAACGCGTCAGTCTTTAGACCCTTACCTGCTTCAGTGACTGAAATGAATCCCCTAGAATCACCTTCGTTTGGTTTAGCTCCCTCTTCTCTTCTCCTTTCTGTGACCTCAAAAAAGAACTTTCTTTTGCAGTGAACTGGTCGTGGATTTTTGTCTGTCATTGCAACAAACTTTGTGCAAACTGCGAGGAAGTTACAGCTCGAAGAAGCCGCTAAGAACCGCTGCATTGGTTTAGTAAACAGCGTCTTGCATCTGTGGAGTTCATAAGACGTAAGAGCCGAACGTAAACCACGTAATCCCAGCGCGCCAGAAAGTCAGTTACACTAGAAGCTTTTCATTTACAACCCAACAACCAATAGAAAACTAGGTAGCCTCATTACAACCTTTAAGATGGTTTCAGCCTTTATAACTTCATTCAGGGGTTAGAGCGAGGGAGCTCACACTATGGTCCAGGTGCCAAATGTGGTGTTCATGCTGAATTGACAAACTTTTTACTGCAAATGTATGGCAATCGAAGTACTTGTACCTCTATAAGCCAATGTCATCACACCATACTGAGGGAAATACCTAAAATGAATGTCCAAAAACTTATTAAAAGTACAGTGGCTTTAAATACACTTAGATATAGGACATGTGATCACCCTGCACATGCTTAATTCAAGAGGAAGACCTCACTTTTCCTTCTGTAATTTCCTTTGGTCAGTAAATTGTGGAATCTCAAAAATACAAGTACGAAATATTTGTATTGACCCAGCACCAAACTTCTAACTTGGATTTTCCATGTCATTTTGTCCCTAATCCTTTTCTCAAATGTAGTTTTGGCCTTTACGTTTGGCTGTGTGGACTACAGTCACACTGAATCTACCAGAGAGGAAAGTTTCATATCAGCCAACTCCAACACTGAAACTCATCGTCTTCCAGAGCCGCTGTCTTCTGACGCATAGACCGAGGCCTGTTTCTCTACGTTTATATGGTGACGGTCTGAACAGAAGAAGCAAAACCGGCGTCTTCACTTTTTATTTCATGTTTAGACAAGCGTTTTTAGGATTAAATCTGTGTGCATATTCATATTCAACTTTTCCACTCTGGAGCACCCACAGTTTCAGATTTTTGCATTTTTAAGCCCCAAAAACAGGTCACATAAGATATTTTGTCATTTTTACAAAATTTTGTTTGTTATTTTACATTTTGGGTTTTATTTGCTGTTATAGTCACCATTTTGAGGACTTTTGCCCATTTAAAACATGCAGTATTTAGTTTTGAATTGTTAACTGCTATGGAAACGGTCTCAATTTTTTCACCACTCTGAAATCCATGGATATTCTTGCATATAAATTGTAACACCGAACTATATCAAGTCTGAACTACTGCAAAACTGCATGATTTCAGTCGTTCTTTTGATACTTTGCAGCCTACGTCATCAAGATTCTGTGGGTTTGTGAAGCTAACTAAAGGCTCTGCTCTGTCTGAAGCTCATTTAGACTGAATCTGTTCTTTATTTTACCACATTTTGACCAGAATGCTAATTGAGTTGGGAACGCAACAGGACTCATATTGATCACAGGCTCCTGAAAACGGTTTGAATAAATTTTTTATAGTTTTTCTTGAGTTTTCAGACAATCTTAAACCTTTTTTGTCCGTATTTGCTAATGTGTGCGCTCGTTATGGTAACTGCTGAACATTCGCCGTTGCACGAACACCAGCGTCACTGCAAAGCATCAATATTTGCCATTGGAGCCTGAAAATGCATAAGGAAAGAACACTACATAAATATTTGAGACATGACCAAAAACCTCCAACAAATAACAGCCATAAAAGTGTTTTAAATACGCTTGTTCACGCCCAGTTATTTCCCCATGAGAGCATCAGGAAAGCGTCTTCTCCAAACCTTTGCCTGTGTCTGTATGTTCCAGTGGCTCATTACTCACAAGAGATAAACATTTAATTAGTCTTCTTGGGTTTCTGGGCAGAAGAACCATTTTTTACATCAAAGAAAACAGATGCTGCAATAATTTGTCATGTTTCATCTCCTGTCTGTCTTATAATCAGACCCTCTCCTCCCTCTGCTCTCTGTTTTCTCTCTTCTTTCTCTAACTCTCTCTGTCTTTCTTTATCTTTTGCATGCATTGCTTTCCATGTCTCTTTTCCTCTCCACATCACTCTATCTTTATCCACTGCCTTCTTTCTATATCCTTCCTTCCTCTCCCACTTTTCTCTCCATCTCTTCTCTCTTCTGCATAACTCTACAATGTGTCTTTTCCTCTTTTTTCCTTGTCTTATTCCCTCTTTTTCTCTCTCCCCCCCCTCTCTTATCTCTCTCTATCCACTTTGTATTCACCCCCCAACCCACTCTCACTCTTCCTCTCTTCCTCTCTCCTTCACTGTCTCTCTCGTAAACAAACTCGAGTTATTTCCTCTGCACACACATTAACTTAACTCAGGTCTAAACAGAACTGGTTCCACTGGAATAAACATTTTAATTCATATTTTCTCAACGGCAAACAGCTGTTTTTTACATAATTTACCTGCAAACCTGTCATTGAGCTCTGGGGTTTGTCCTGAAATGGCAAATTCTATGGAACTGGTCTTTGGAAAATTGCCCTAAATTTGGTTTGTTTGCCAATTTGCTTAAAAAATAAAATAAAATAATAATAAT
>KN491679.1:828-13303 GCA_000787155.1 Scartelaos histophorus | reverse complement strand
AGTTTAAAAATACAGTGGAGCACTTCCTGTATTACCACATGATGTCACAGGGTGGAACAGAGTGTTTTCTGTTTGAGAAATGAACCCAAAAAGCCTAAAGATTTGTGTGTTAAACATGTGTGAATGAAACAAAACACAACTCCAGGTCTATTTGTGCATAACATAGATCAAAAAATAATGTAATATGAATCTTTTAACTGAAGATTTATTTTATTTTATATATATTTTGTATATTTATCTCTTAAAAGGCAGAAACTCAAGGTCCACAAGCTAAATCTGTCTTTATATAAGTACAGAGTTTCTTAACACTTTTTCTACATCAATAGTAGTTTTTGGATGAACTCCCCCTGCAGGTGTAATCTCGTCAGTGCAGTTTGGCTCAGATACACAGAGATACAAAATCATTTGACTGTTTTTACCACATCCTCTTTTTAGTCAAATAATGAATCATCAGGATATGTTTTATTCTCTACAGCTCATACTGGTTTAAAAGTGTCACTCCTGAGGTGGTAGAATTGCTGAAATGTATTCAATTAAAGGTAAAATCACTTCAAAATGAATATCGCTTTTAGGACCTGGCAACCCCAAGTCAGGAGTTCATTCTGCTATCTAATTAGGTAAAGGCTTTCAGAATAACATTTCAAAACATGTTTGTAATTGTCTAAAGTACAGGGTTAGCGGCTTTCACACAGAACAAGACCCAGTGGAAACACAGGGAGGTTGTGGGGCAGGTTGTGACAGCTGCTTTTTCCATCACAACAAACTTTTAAATAAACTTTTCTTTCAGTTTTGTTCTGTAGTTAACAAAACCCAATAGATTTTATCCTGTAAAGCATTAAGATATAGTGTAAAACAGCTCTTAACGTCCAAAATGAGGACACTGTGCGCTGTCTGTGTCTGATTATATAGTGTTTTTTATCGCTCGCGAACCAGGAAGTAAAATTAGTGCGTCATGTGTTAGCTGTGGTTTGCATTAGCATCAACAAAACTCCACAGTATGACTTTAAACAGCTCTTTATTCAATTACAGGTGGTTTTATAGCTGAAAAAACAGGCATTCTGATGGTGTGCGGGGTCGCCTCTCCACAGATCTGACCTGTAACTTGGTCTGGTTTGGTCTACATGAAGAAAAAAAAGAAAAAAATCAGGTCTACCTCATTTAACCGTGTGTTTTGGTGCATTAGAAGAGGAATATGATTTAGTCTGATGAGAATGAGTTCACATCAGGGGCAAAAATGCAAAAGCGCTTTTTGTCCAGGCATGTTTTAGAACAGGTTTTAAAGCCTTCCCGTTCCCTCTTTCTTCCTCCATCTCTCCCTCTATTTATCTATCTAGATCTATCTTTATCTCTCTCTCCTTATTACATAACGCTCGACATGAAAGAACAACACAGGTTTCATGAAAATGTATTCCTCGGCCATAATTTAAAGGCAAAGTTTGACTATTTTCCCCCAGTAACTTCAGAAGGAGAGTGGTGCCATTATTCAACCCTAAAAACATGAAAAACTTTAAGCCATAAGATTCATATGACAAGTTTGTGGAGCTTATCCTTAACTACATGATGATAAGCTTCAATATTTAAAGGTGGAGAGTCTTTTAGCTTCTCGTCTCCATGGAGATGTTACAGTTTTCCCTGATTATTCCACAATATTGGAATAAATCTGGTAATTACAATGGAGACAGGTTCATAAAGGAAGAACCCTGTGTATCCTGTCGCAGTGATTTGTCCAAGTTTTATACAAGAAATGTCCCAGATGTCTCAATTTTTGACCAATCTGACACCTACAAACAGTAAAAAGAGGCGTAAATTGTCACTTGTTTAGTTAAAATACAGAAAAGCTTCTTAAAAATGACAAATAAACAAAGAAAATGCGATTATACTGACTCATATTTGTGCTGAGTGCAAAACAATTTTCTTTATTTATTCACTTGTTTCAATTTTATTATTCAGATTAAACACTCCTCTCACAATTTTATTATTACAAACCATCCCAACCCAGGTATGTCCCAGTTTTTTATTTTGAAAATCTGGTCACCCTAAGTTAATAATAGTCAGATCTATGGAGAAGCAAGCCTGCACATCGTAATAGTTCATATTTTTAAGGTATTTTTGAGCTATAAAACATCTGCAACCTGAACAAACGCGAGGCGGATATGTTTAATGTCACACTGTGGAAAAATCCAGGCAAAGTTTAGTTTAGTTTATTTATTTATTTAATGAGACAGGGACAGTACACAATTTACATTACCCTTAACAAGTAGCAGACCCTCCACGTTAGAAATGACATAATGTAGCTTTAAGGATCATACGTTTGGAGATTTCACTGCAAATTTCTGGACATTTCTGCACAAAACGCTACATTTTAAAAGTTATTTCAGGTTATTCATCTTGTTTTCAGATTTATTATTTACTTACTAGTTCTGAGACGGCTTCATTTTATTCTAGAGGCAATTTATTTTAGGATTTTTCTCAAGTAAAAATATTTTGGTGCAGATAATAAAGTAATTTTCTGATCATTTTAAGCGTTTTAAACAGTGAATCTCATATTGTGTTACATCTGAGAATATAACATAATGTGACTTTAGCGTGGATCCTTCTTTCTCTGTCTTGGTAAAACTCATTTGTAAAGTTTACAGTAACACAATATCCAGGCTGAATTAGTAGTTAGCAAACACACATCCCTCCTCCCGCCCGTGTTCATTTGCATGCGCGAGCACATTAAAGTAAGCTAGCAGGTCGCTCTACATGCTAATTATCGACATTACAAAGTGTGGCGGCGTATGCTAACTCAGGCGGCAGTAAAACATGAGCCGTCACAGACCTGCTTAAACGTCCATTTAGCTAATTGCTACATGAGCTAACACACAGTTTAGTGCATAAGTGTGTATTTAAAGGAACATATGTGGCCTGCACTTTTACTGTTTTAAAGAGGGACTAGAATCACAACTGAACCTCTGTCTCCAGTAATAATGATATCCAAATCTCACGGTGTGATATTTATTGCGATATTCATTTGATATTTTGCTAACATAACTGTAAATATCCCTGGTCTACAACATTTTGGAAAATATCGTCTTCAGAAATAAAAATTGCCAAATCTTACTTAATTTGATTAGATGGATTAGAAAACAAATACAAAATGTGTTCGTTGGCTAATGTTACCAAGAAATTTAATACATGATACAGTTTGATTATTTGGGGCCCAACTCTTGTCCTGGTCCCAGTTTTGCATCCAAAATAAAGCTGGTGCCTTTTTAACCACTGCAGTTATACTGAGCTTTTGGGAAACAAAGGTCACCTCAGCACAAATATAACAGAAATGATCTGGTCTGGTCTGATCTTGTTGATCCAGTTTGGATTCATCTCTGATTTCTATAGTCAAAACATGTGAAAGTGACTTAGAAATATGAGGCACTAAATCAAATGTACAAGTTGCTCCATGTGACTTGAGAAGCTCCATGTGTCGCACTTATATAGATATATCTACAATAACACATTTTTACATTTCCAGAACACAAGTCTGTTCTCTCAAACTCTGACCTATATGAAACTCTTCACATGTGGAGAATGTTCTCTGTAGTAAAAGTGAAGCTTGGAAACAAACATGTCATTTTGAATAAATCACATTTTCGCAAAATTTGCCTGGTATTAAAGATTTTGGCCCAATACTGTATCTTGAAAATTATAGCCAATTTTTGACATATGTGATCTTTTTTAGTGACCCAAACTTGGTAAAGTCACTTTTATCACAGAAGCATTTTGCTTATAGACCAGTGTATGCTTTGTTTACCTCTTTAAATGCCTTGACAAGACTTAACCCACAAAACAAATTTTTAAAAGAACAGTTATTTCTTCATGTAGTCTGCACTGAAACAGAGCAAAGGACCATGGTCTATGTAGTTTCTTTAGTTTTTTAGCTGTTGCTGCACCATAACTATTAATTTAAGCGAAGAGACTTGTAATTTGATATAATGTGATGGTCCACGATATTATTGTGAGACTTTTGACGATATAATACCACAATATTTTGGTTAATGTTACATCTCTAGTTGCCGGAGCTTTAACCTGCAGATACAGCACATATCTAAGTTGGTTGGTGCAGGCGCTGGGGTTTAGAGAATGACCATTCAGATCAGAGAGACATTTTAGGATTTGGATGGATTTCAGCACTGAACCTGGCAACACAAACGTGAGAAACAAAAGTGAAACTGAAATAAAAACAGGTTAATGCAGTTTTTTTGTTATATGTTAGCAGTTAATACCACACAGACGTAAAATACCCGTCTTTTTAATGATTCCGTTTGGGATTGTGATTCGAAAGCTGCAGATCTCATGTCTGAACCTCTCTCCTGTTGTTCTTCAGGTGATCACATGACTCAGACAGACTCACGGACAAGGAGCTGCTGGACTTTTCTGCTCATTAGAAACTGTCTTTCCTCCCGTCGCCCCTGACAACTGCAGCTAGGCACCGCTGGAGGAGAGAAACAGCACGTTCGGATGAAAATCACACGAACGCATGCACGCACGCACGCGCACACACACACACACACACACACACACACACACACACACACACACACACACACACACATCAGATTTCTATGCTTTTCTGAACAAACTGACTTACATTCATGAGGCTGATAAAGCTCATATTGCGTTAAGTAAATGATTTTTAAATGTTGTTATAATCATGTTCTTTCAACTGATAATTTGCAGTGATATTAGGCTAGGGGGTGTTCTACATGCACGTCTAGGCGGAATGTTCATCAGTCACCATGGTGATACAAGACAAATAAATTAGCAAACACTGCCAAAAAGTTTCAAGATCGAGAGAAAAATACAAGTGTTGGCGGTCCTGTCTATGTGATTGCTAATGTGTGCGTTGTGTCACCATGGCAACTGCTGAACATTTTGACATACAGATACATGTACAACACCCCTAGCATGATGTCACTGCAAAGTATAATGTAATACTAACTGATAAAGCTCATATTGCATTAAGTAAATTATTTTTAAATGTTATAATCATGTTTTCTCAATTGATAATTTGCGGTGACGTTACGCTAGGGGGCGTTCTACGTGGATGTCTAGGGCAGGATGGTCATCAGTTACCATGACGATGCAACACGTAAATGACCAAACACTGTCAAAAAATTTTAAGATAGGAAGAAAAATACCGCCAAAAGTGTTGGTGGTCCTGTTTATGTTACTAATGTGTGCGTTGTGTCACTATGGCAACTGCTGAACATTTTGCCATACACATACATGTATAACACCCCTAGCATGATGTCAATGCAAAGTATAATGTAATACTGATGTCTATGGCAGAATGGTCATCAGTTACCATGACGATGCAACACGTAAATGACCAAACACTGTCAAAAAGTTTCAAGATAAATTGAAAACTTAACTAGGGAAAATACGAGCGATCATGGTCCTGTTTACGTGTTTGCTTGTGTGTGTGTTGTCACCATGGTAACTGCTGAACATTATGCCAAACAGACACATGTACAACACCCCCAACGTGATGTCACTGCAAAATACAATAAAATACTAGCTGATTAAACATAATAGGTTTGATTATAGTTACTACTGGCCTGATCTTCACCTATTATAACCCATATTTGAACTTTAAAAATGCATCGTGAAACTTTTCTGGAGCTCCTGAAGATGTTTTTGAAATCTTCATGAAGACACGCATGGAGGGGGGACCTTTCTCACAGCAAGAAAACATGTTTTTTGTTTTTTTTTTTGGTATTTTTGTAACTGAATAAAGGGAAAATAGGTCTTCCAACCATTCCAGGAAAAGCAATAACATTTCCAGTACGTGGCGCAGAAAACGTACATATAGATGCGAAACTTACATATAGATGCAGCATTCAGCCACGCCGTTGATCTAATACTAAAGGATTTACGTCATGGCATGGGGACCTGGTTTTTGTCCTGACTCAGAGGTCTATAGTGCTAAAAATATTGCAACACACAGAGACAATGTAATGACTTTCTCCATAGATGGACGTATACGAGAGGCAGTCCCCATGATGTGATGATGTGAGCGTGTACACAAATGATTCCCCACGGTGTGATAAATGTCCACCCACACAGAATTAGGCTGGATCAGGTGAAACTGCAGCTCCCATCAAACTAAATGACGCACCGTCGGCCATCTTTGTAACGGCGTCTCGCTTTTTAGACCCGCAAAATCCACTCCAACCTCAGAGTGTTTTTTTTATCACGTTATAGTTGTTTCTCATTTACTCACCGGAAGTTGTATTTGGACTGATTTGCACATGCCTGAACAATCTTTAAGCACTTATTTTCAGACGCCATTTTGTTGTTTTTCAGCGCTACCTTCATACTTCATTCTTGATTTTTATTTTTTTAATCGTTGATACGCATAGGATTTGCGTAGCATGGCGTAGTCATTTTGAAATGCTATTTATTGGAAGTACAAACAGCTACACTATATTACCAAAAGTATTCGCTCACCCATTCAAATGATCAGAATCAGGTGTCCTAATCACTTGGCCTGGCCACAGGTGTATAAATATAAAAGAATGGTCAAAAATGCCTATAAACACTCTCCTCAACCTTGTGGACAGTTTTCCCAGAAGCGTTGAAGCTGTAATAGCTGCAAAAGGTGGACCCACATCATACTGAACTCTACGGGTTAGGAATGGGATGGCACTTCAGTTCATAGTATGAGTAAAGGCAGGTGAGCGAGTACTTTTGGTAATAAGTGTACATGTCTCTTTGTTGCAATGAAGTTTAGGGCAACATCAGCTCCCATTACGCACTGTAGTTTTCTAACGCAGAAATAACTGGACTTGTTTCTTGTTTCTTCCCTGCACATGACATCACGGCCTTGCCTTGATCCACTTCCAGCGATCTAGCGAGCCTGACTGCCCATAGCCGTTGTAAATTTAGCACATTTTCGAGTCGTTTCCTTAATTTTCACATTAAGACAAATGCAGGAACAGAGCTGGAAGAAGCAGAGAAATAAATTGGATCCTGGTTGGAGCTGACAGACAAGTGGATAGTTGCTAGGTGGAGCCCAGCGGTTGCCAAAAATGTTATACAGTATATATGTATAATCCGCTAATGACACTGGTTCAGTCCTGGTTAGTCCCGGTTTAGTCCCGGCTGTCGACAATGAAATGGATATTACACTGAAATACGTGTAGACTCTTGTAAACCTTCAAACCCGATCCAGTGCACTGAGAGGATAAGTTGATTAAGTAGGTGTAAATGTCTGGCTATTATAAATTCAGCAATGCAACGCGTTGTTCTACCGGTGTAAGCAGACCATCTGGAATGCAATATGGGTCTGAAATGTTGAACCTGTTTCATTTTGCCTGGTACTTTAATTTATCGCTTCTGAAATTCCAAGTTACTGAAACGCAGCGTCGGGACCGTCAGTATAGTGGCTAAAACAAAAACGAACACGTGACTGCAGGGTTTCTATTATGTCGTTTTAGATGAATTTTGTGATTTAAAGGTTCATTGTGCAGCTTTTCTGGTGGTAAAGCTCTTTTAAATAAAAATGTCATTGCTTTGTTTGCTTTCTATCTCCATGGAGACCAAACTAGATGAAGTTACAGGTCAGAATGCCTGTCTTTATATTTATTTTAGAGCTATAAAACCAATTGAATAAATGCAATGTCCATAGAAACAAGCAAATGATGGACGCTCAACCAAAAAATTACATAGTGCACCTGTAAAATGTGCAAATTAAAACATAATGATCCACATAGATTAGAACTATACAGCAGAATTAATACACAGTTAGAATCTGACGAAGGTTTGGACTAAGAAAATTACGCAAAACGCAAAACATTTGAACTCTGAGAGATTCACCGGCGACCAGACTCATCTTCAGAAAGAACCGAAACGAAAAAAACAAAATTAATGATTGTTTTGCACAGTTTTCTGTCAGTTTTGGCGCCCCGGATCTCCCGCGGTGACGCCGACTGACTGCTGCTGGTTGTCCAATTTCCCACTCGACTCGAACGCAGCGGGCGAGCCAATCAGAGCGTCGCTGTGAAGAGATAACAAGGAAATAATAATTAGAGGATGACAGTGTTACATAACAAATAGAGTTTAAACTGAGCCGGAGGACGGGTCAGAGCTCTATGCTGGAATTTGTTGTGTAACTGTCAGATTGCAGATTTGTTGGCCTGGTTTATCGTATATCTGTAATTACTGGGGCTAAAGTTCCACGTCTTCTCTCTCAATATACACAAAAGTGAATTTATTCTTATTTTATTTTATTTTTAGGCCATTATTCAACCCCAACCCCCAAAAAAGACGTCCTAGAGGTCCCACATTATGCAGAATCAACTCTTGTGAGCTTGTTAATGTTGTTTTCTGTGGGCCAAAGCAAAAATAAAAAAATCTGGCGAAGGCTTTTTTTGCCCAAACGTAATTTCTAAATGGGGGAGAGCTTTCATGCATTTTTTTTTTTTCGCTTTTATTTTGCTGTTTTTTGCATTTTCATCTTTTTTCTGTTTCATTTGAATGTTGTTCTCTCCTCAAAACCACACCCCAGGATGTGTTTTGTCTCATTTACATGTTTGAGTAATCCTTTTTTATTAGATTGTCTACATCTCCAAAGCTCAAAATGCTCTTTTCCTCCTTGTGATGTCACGAAGTGGTAGTTTTCAAGTTAAACGCTGCATTTTTACCTTTCGTTCAGCAGAGATTGGCAGTTTTAAGGCTGAAATGATCCAAATGGTTCTAGTGAAGGTGTGTGGAGTTTAAAAACACAGCACTTCCTGGATTACCACATGACATCACAAGGTGGAACGGGGTGTTTGTGCTGAAGAAACATGATAACAGATCAGAAAACGGGCTCTTTAAACGAACCATGTCCAACAAATAAAGATAAAGGACGTTATGTTTAGTAGGCGATCTGCAGCTTTTGTCATTTGCGCTTTGTTACCGTAATAATTCAAATTCCAGTCCAGTTATGCCATATTATATTTTCGGGTTATTAAAAATCTCTCATTTTTGTCCACCCAAACCCAAGTGTCCCTCCCACTCGCTGTGATCTGTTCAGTTAAAATAAGCGGTGAGTCACTGGAGCTATTCCTGAAGCAGCGCCGTATTTAAGCCTGTCTTTATGTAATCATCTTCCGGCCATCCGATTGGACAATATGGGACGATCCGGCCTAATGGTTGGACGAGGACAAGAAGTCGATGGAATGAAACCGGAGCTGGCCAAGACGCCTCTTCGTTTGAGTATTTTTTACAAATCCTTTCCATAATTACACGCTAGGTTGAAACGATTGGGAAATTCTTGGCAGTTCAAATGAGATTATGAGAAGGTAAGAAAGGTATTAGAGAGCATCAATATCTAAGTAATTGGTTTGTTAACATAAAGGTTCATTAAGCAGCTTTTCAGGTGGAGGGTTCAACACCTGCTTGTCTCCATGGAAATATTATTGTTTGGCCTTAATTCTTTTTCTTAATCTTTAGGGTTATGGTTAGGTTTAGGGGTTAGGGTCCAATCTGTACAGAAGTGACTCGGGACAAATGCTGTATCGTGGAACATTTCTGGAAAAAAGAAACACTGTCTTCATGGAGCTACCAGAAAAGTTACTCAGTGCAAACGAAAAAACTAAATGAAAAAACCAATATTAAATAAAGTCGCCAAACGTGGGATTATATTGTGCAAAAATCTGAATTCCTCCCTCCCCTACATGGCAACTCAAAAGTTCAGACACTTTATTTTCACGATTATTAAGTCGTCAAAACCATGGAAGATCATTTGTTCCATCAGATTTTG
Source organism: Scartelaos histophorus (assembly GCA_000787155.1). NCBI lineage: Eukaryota > Metazoa > Chordata > Actinopteri > Gobiiformes > Gobiidae > Scartelaos > Scartelaos histophorus. The sequence continues at coordinate 3,516 of KN491679.1, read as the reverse complement.
AATTTTAAATACCACTGAATGAATTTCTCACGTTGAATTTTTTAAATCTGAAAAAAGATGTTTTTATTCTGAATTTTAGTTGCTGAAATTTTGGTGTGCACTTTTTCAATGTATGTTAAAAATTAAAAATAAACATGTCACTTTTTAAATATTCAGTGCATATTTCCAATCCCTCAAATTCAGCAGTTAAAATTCAGAGTGTAAAATTTGCAGTGAAAAATTTCGCTAAGATGTCAAGGCAGAAGCAATCGATCCTGAGTGAGTGAGGAGGACAGAGGCTTTTTCCTATTGGTTGTTCTCATCTGTGGGCGGGGTTTGAGGTTTCGATGAGGCTAATTCTAACCAATCGGATCGTTTCACTGCACCATTTTTTTCCTGTTTGTTACTCAGTTAGATCGAATCACTTTTTATCGATTGCTTCTGCCTTGACATCTTGGACCCTTGAATTTTTTTTACTGCGAATTTTACACTCTGAATTTTGACTGTTGAATTTAAGGGCTTGAATATATTTGTGCTGAAGGTGACATTTTTATACACTGCAACTAAAATTCAGAATAAAAGTGATTCAAGCATCTTTTTTCAGAGTTACAAGAATTCAAAAGTGAGTTTAAAATTCAAAATCGGATGAAACAAATGATCTTCCGTACAAAACCGTGAAAGAATAAATGCAAATGGAATGTAGCGAACAAAAACTGTACTAGAAATGACCTCAAAACTTATTTTAGATAAAAACCAAATATCAACAGTGAATTTTTTACCCTTACAAACAGCAGTGAAGAGATGGTGGATACTTTGAAGAGTCTAAAATATAAAAACTATATAGGTGACATTTTTCTTTACTGCATAATTGTATATTTCCCCATATATTTAATGATTTCTATATGTATCTAAAATGTATAAAGGAAAAACGGTGAATGAGCGGCTGGTATGTTCTATGTATTTTTATGTCTATTTCCATGACATAGTTTTTTTTTCCATTGTCGTCTGGCCTCATGTGCCCCGGCGACACGAGGTCCCTTCATAGCAACACCTGCTGTCGGTGTTAAACCTTTAAACCTCCATCGAGAGTCGAAACGTGTCAGTGTCACATTCGTAATAAAGGACTTTTATTTTTATAATCAGAATCCCTCAGATGTTTAAATCAAGCCCTGGATGAAAAACTACCGGCTCTAATAAGAGGCAATGGTGTTTTATTTCCATGCTTTTGTTAGAATGTTTCACAATATGGCATTAAACTTCATGGAGACCAAACCATAGCAAGTTACAGGTCACGTCTATGGAGAGGCGACCCCGCTGAGAGTCAGAATCCCTGTTTTTCTAGGTGTTTTTGAGCTCCAAATAATTTAAAAAATATAAAGTAGAGTAGTCTATGAAACATTCCGATGAAATGTCTATAGAAAAAAAGCAAAAAATGTAAGTTAAACAGCTTCTTTTTACCTTTACTTGAGTCGAGATGAGCAATTCCAAGCCTGAAATCATCCAATCGAGTTTATGGAGTTTAAAAACGTAACGAAGGACATCCAGTATTACCACATCACATCACAAAGGTTTCGGAGAAGAACTCAGCTTAAATATGCAGGGATGTTTGTAATGAGGAAACAACAATATAACACAGATGAGAAAATAGCAGTAAAGTGCCCATCAACGTTATTCTCTTGTCCTTGAGAAGCCCGGTCTGGATTCTTAGAAAAACCCATTGAAGCTCTCGAATACTCTTCTCAGTAGAAACTTGTATTGTGGATCTTCCTATTGTGAGCGTTTGACATTATACAGAAGTATTCAGTGATAAGAGCTAAAGTATAAAGCGCAGTTTCGTTTTTAAAAAGTACATCTCTGGGTCCTCTGGGTCTTTTTGCTGCTTCTGAGAATTAAATCGCTCAAATTCCGACATTTTCTGACCTACATTGAGTGTTTTTCCTCATCAGAAACACACCTGAAGTCGTTTTTTGTTTCATTCACACATTTTTAACACACAAACGCTGCATATTTACACACTATTCCGCTTTGGGATGTCACGGTAATACAGGAAGTGCTCCATTGTGCTTTTAAACTCTATACAACTTCACTAGAATCAACCAGATAATTATAAATCTCAACTAAATTAAAAATAAAATGCAGCTGTTAACTTGAAAACTGCTTCTTCGTGACATCACAAAGTGGAACAGAGTATTTAAAGTTTTGAAGATGATAAACTAATAATAAAGAATGGCTCAAACACATGTGAATGGAACAAAACACAACTCCAGGTCTGATTTTGAAAAGGAAAAAAAAATCTAACATGGCTTAAAGCACAAGAGTCAATTTTGCGTAATATAAAATCTTTAAAAAATACAAATAAAACCTGATTATTTCCATTAGGTTCTAGCCTCTTACTGAGCATGTAGGCCTACACCGTGTGCTCTCATGCTGCCATCTAGTGATCCACCTCTCATTAAAACAGATACAGCTAATAAAATATAATAAAAATATATAACGTATTTTTTGTTTTAAAATTTGAGACTAAATCTGCAGCGTTACTGAAAAGTGTGAATGGAACAAAACAGAAGACTCCAGGGAACAGGGTTAAATTACATCCCATCAGAACAGTGTTAAAGCTTCACTGCGGAGCTTTACATTACGCTAGAACAGGGTTAAAATACAAGTAGATTTAAATAACAGTAAGATTGATGCTAAAGCGATATGGACTCA
>KN491678.1:648-16890 GCA_000787155.1 Scartelaos histophorus | reverse complement strand
CAAACCATGTTTTAGAAAATAAAACGATTTTAAAGTTATTCTCAGTCGCACCACATGACATGTTTTAAGCTCATAGCCAATTCATGTTCATAAAAAACACAAACACAGATTTATGCTCCTGACATTGGAAATATTTGAAAAAGTTGAATAGAAACAACATTTTTAAATTTGCCTAAATGTTCATTAATATGTGCTGTCCTGTTACAAAAAAATAAATAAAAATGAGTCACAATATAGGAAAGAAATATCCCCAAAAGTACTTGATGATATATTGATATTGTCATGAGTTCCATCCACGTCTCTCACCATTTTCCATTATTTCACTTTACAAACAATTTAATTACTGTTTTTATCAGTTGCTCCTTTACTTTGTCTATCAAGGTGATGAAGCTTATTTCAAATTGTTTAGAGCAAAGCACAGATATTTAATTACAAAATGAACCGGCTTTACTTTTTCACGTGTCACGTCATGAGGAGCAAATCTGTCATTTGTAAAAGTGCTTTTCTCCAAGGAGATGTCATTGTTTTGTCCGGAATGTTCCAGAGTAAGGCATTAAACACTTTAATCTTCAAGGAGACCAAGCTTGACAAAGTTCCAGGTCAGATCTGTGGAGAGGCGACCGCTCACAGTCAGAACGCCTCTTTTTCTATATGTTTTCGAGCCGTAAAACCACCTGTAATGCAATAAATGTAAAGTCGAACTGTTTGATGTCACACTGCGGAACATTCCAGACAGAACAGTGACGTATCCATAGAAACAAGCAGCTGACGGACCCCAACCAGAAAGTTACACAGTGCATCCTAAAGGTTTGTTTTTAGAGTCAAATTACGTTGATTTTTGCAACCTTAAAGTAAAGTAAAAGTTTTCCAAGTTTTTTTTTTGGCTTGTTCTTTTTGACACTGTGAACATCTGTACAAAAAATTCAACCAAGAGGACGGCAGGAAAAGGTGGCGCACTTTTCCACCGTTTTTAATGTTCTACAGAAGAATGAAGAATGTTCTAGATTAGATTCCACGTACGATGACTTCACTTCTTTCATACTTTACCTCTGTTGCTTTTGGTCCGGTCGTCCGACAGTGTTTAATAAAGGCAATGCCGCTCTGACCTTCAAGGAATTTTTTGTACATTTTGTCACATATTTGTCTCAGGATGGACTTGTGTTCATTTGGTCTTCGGTAAGAACTTGAAGCTTAAACAAAAGTCTCTCCGCACGTCTCCGACACACTGGCTAAAGAGGAAATGAAGTGAGTTTATATCAGAGCGCTGCAAAATAAATACAAAATAAATAAATATAAACAGTGGAAAAAGTTTGCCAGCCACAAATGTGCAGCAATCAACTCCATTTTTGGTGCAGATGCTTATAATATATTTTTATCATTGTTCTATAGCTGTTGGTTTTTGGGTTTGTGTGTGTATTTATTTATTTTTTAATGTATTTGTGAAGCACTTTGGAAACTGTTATGTGCTATATAAATAAAGTGGATTGGATAATATCATTCGGAACAAGGCAAAAAGTGATCTGGGAAAATTCGGTCAAAGTTGATTTTATGAACCGCGTTATTTTACATTGAAAACAGCGAGGAAACCGTAGACTTTGGCTTCTGTTTCGTTTTAGGAAGCCGCGGATGAAGCCTTCTCACAAACGTCGTATCGCAGCGGAGGCGTTCGAGGTCCTGCGATCTTCCGTTTGACTTTTTCAATCTTCGTTAGCCGCCCGCGAGCGCCGCCGACATCCACGTCGCCAGGTCTAATGAATAGGCTGCCTCAAGAGATCTGGTCAGGCCCACGTTCCTGTTCCATAAGAGCTGCTGGCCGCGGTACAAAGCAGAGCCCCCCGAGCACCTCCTGATGGTCCGATGATGGTCCGATGATTACTGCGGTCGCGTCTTTCCATACACGACACGACTTCTCGGCCCGATGGGAAACCGGAGCTCTGAGAAGCGACTCTACGCAAAGTAAACAACCCGACACCAGCTCCGAGCGCAGATGTGTTAAAAGTGAAGACTGTATAAAGAAGTGGATTAGGGGAGTGTGACGTCAGCGTTCAGCTCCAGTTAAAAGAGGCCAACCGAGGCTAGAAGTCATGAGGGGGAATTTAAAGCCAAGATCCATGCGTAGAATGGCCAAAATGTAAAATCTAAACACTTGAATCTATCAGAAAATGACTTAAAATGCGTGAAATTATCTATTCATGCAGCAAAATCATTTTATTTGACAAATTATCTGAAATAAACTCCCTCGAGACTAGAAAGAATCAGTCTCAGAACGAGTAAGTAGAGAATAAATCTGAAAACAAGATGGAAAATCTGATATAAGTTGGAAAAAAAATTAAAATGAGAAATGTACTTTATTTGAGTAGATTCGACTTGTATAACAAAAAAAAGTAAAATTATCCACAAATCGAAAGCAACATTAGATTTTGTTGTATTTATTTATTTTCTTTTTTTAATTTTAAGTGTAGCAAGATGTATTTTTATATTTTAGGTATAAAAAGTCTTGTTCCATTGGCAGATTATTTTACTGGTCAAGTGAAATTTACTCAAATTGAAACAAAACTTTAATTCACGTCATTTAAACTTGGATAGATTTAGTTTTTTGCAGTATAGTCCTGTTTTTTGTTACTGTTAGAGACCAAACTCACCAACATGGAACTTTTTTTTGTCCAATCTTAATATAAATACATGTTAAAAATCTCTTTTGTGCACGATCCTATGGCAATTTTGTCTCGCTATTTTCTTTAAACTTATCAAGTGACTCCAGAGACTCTAATTTAAGAATTTTCTGTAAATAATTCCAAGACCTTGGAGCTTTAGGAAAAGACAGAAGCACCGAGGCGCACTGCGGATTTCTCTTTTCAAACTTATATCAGGTTATTCATGTTGTTTCAGATTTATTCTCTACTTACTAGTTTTGAATTGGATTAATTATTGCCTGGAGGGAGTTTATTTTGCGAGAACTTGTCAAGTACAATTATCTTGCTGCATGGACACATAATTTCACTACTTCTAAGTCATTTTCTGATAAATTTAAGTGTTTATTTTTTGGATTTTGGCCATGCTTTTTTGGAGAGTTGATTTGTGGAGAAAACAGAAGCAGGATCATGTATTTCCAACCAAAATAATGAGGCTCATGGCAGCAGTTATGGAGAGAGTAGGATCGGTTTGTAAATAAAAAGTAAATTGGAGCCCATGTTCACTTCCTATTTGAAGGCGGCAGCGAGTGGGTTCGATATGTCCATTTATATACAGTCTGTGGTTAAAAGGCAAATATAAACTGGTTTGCTGCAGTCGAACCATTCCTCTCTAGTGCTGTCACAATACAAAACAATGAGTAAAAAGGTGTTTTCGATACTAAAGAATAAAAAAAATAAACCTGATCCTAACCCTGAGAAAAACTCTTTCTTTAGACAACAGAATGTGATTTTCAACATTAAATGGCCGTACTTTCTTTTCCATTCCCATGCGGTCTTATATCTGTGTAATCCCTCAGTGGTCCAGGTCTAAACCAGGTCTAAACCAGGTCTAAACCAGGTCTAAACCAGGTCTAAACCAGATCTAAACCAGATCTAAACCAGGTCTAAACCGGTCCATGGGCATATTCTAGTCTATGTGCTCTTATACTTGTTCTGATGCAGCTCAAGATAATTTTAAAGACATTCAGGAAAGGTTCATTTGTGTGCAAGGACATTTTTTAGTCCTTCCAGTTCTTCCAAATCTGGGGCCATGGTTCTCAACTGGAAACTCAACTCAAGTGGAGGAGTTAGTGTCTCGGGGTCTTGTTCACAGTGAGGGGAGGGCGGAGCGTGAGATTGACAGGTGAGATTGACAGGTGAGATTGACAGGTGGATCGGTGCAGCGTCGGCAGTGATGCGGTCGCTGTATCGGACCGTTGTGGTGAAGAGGGAGCTGAGCCGAAAGGCAAAGCTCTGGGTTTACCGGTCAGTCTACGTTCCTACTCTCACCTATGGTCAGGAGCTCTGGGCAGTGACCGAAAGGACGAGATCGCGGATACAAGCGGCAGAAATGAGTTTCCTCCTCAGGGTGGCTGGGTGCTCCCTTAGAGATAGGGTGAGGAGCTCAGTCACACGGGAGGAGCTCGGAGTAGAGCCGCTGCTCCTTCACTTTAAGAGGAGTCAGCTGAGGGGAGGGCATCTGTTCTGATGCCTCCTGGGCGCCTCCCTCGGGAGGCGTTCCGGGCATGTCCCATTGGGAGGAGGCCCCGGGGAAGACCTAGAACACGCTGGAGGGACTACGTCTCCTGTCTGGCCTGGGAACGCCTTGAGGTCCCCCTGGAGGAGCTGGAGAAAGTGGTCGGGTGAAGGAAGCCTGGGGGCCCCTGCTTAGACTGATGTCCCCACGACCTGGCCCCGGAAGAAAATGGATGGATGGATTTTTTTAAAATCGATATCTGCTCAAATGAGTATCTAGTTTTGAAATCAATTTTTATATCAATTAGTATCTGACTTTTGACGACTTTATTCCTTTATTCTCATCCTAATTATTCTCCACAGGGAGTTTATTACTTTTCACAGCTTTCACACAGCAAAAAACCTAAACACTTAAATTTATCAGAAAATGACTTAAAAGTGTTTAAATGATCCGTCCATGCAGCAAGATCATTTTACTTGACAAATTATCTTAAAATAAACTCCCTCTAGCCTAGAATTAATCAGTCTCAGAACTGGTAAGTCGATAATAAATCTGAAAACAAGATGAACAACTTGGTATAAGTTTGAAAATCTTGGTCAGATCAGAGCAATTTGCAGAAGTGAGTTTTGCAATTACAATAATGCTAACAACTAGTATGCTAACAGCGCACTTAATGACTGCTGACCTCAAGAGCTGCTTATATAGTAGATCTGTACTATGGGAAGACAAATTCTGCAGGTAAATTTTGCATAAAACATGGAAAAAAATATGGTAGATCCACTTAAAAGTCCATAGTTTGAATGAGTTATGTTCAAGTTCAAGAGTTTTCAAAAGAGAATCCACAAACTTGTACCTGTTCATTTGTTCGTGGCAGGATCCAAACCTCAGTGTATTAATTTCATGGCTTAATGCTCTAACTGCTGCCGACAATGAAGCCTGTGTGATTGAAAACTATTTAAGCTTTAGTATTTTAATCTGAGCCAAACTGAGCAGACAGAGAAGAGTAATTACAGAAATGTTAAACACACAAAGATTAAAATATTGACTTTCAGATGATGGGCTCTCAAGAAGTCATATTTTCTGGTTTTTAGTCGAGCTCTTCCGTTGACTACAGAGGCTCCAGACAAATTATTCATGTTATCTTAGACAAAAAAACAACTTAATTTATCAAAATCAAGTCAAGACATACTGTATATTCTTCGCGTTTTTGACTTGTTTGAGCGTTTGACCATTTTATAACATCGTTTCTCATCAAACACAAACCTGGACGTGTATTTTTCTTCATTAAGATTTGTTTTTCTCAGTGACACGTGCGAAATGAAGGTCACATATCATTAATTCTGCAGAAATTGGCGATGCTTTTCAGAGCGTGTCCCCGTTTGGCTAATCTGTCAATCACTTCCGTCTGAAATGAAGCAGATTCAATGGTGATTAGACACATTTTCATTAAGCAAAGTGTGTTCAGGATCCAAAGCGATGCTGATAGTATTGTTTTACATGAAGTGTTAAATAAAATAAATGAAAGACACACCAATTTAGGCCATAGTGTGGAACAGTCCAGGCAGAGCGTTGGTGTTTTCGCCCGTGAGTGTGTGGATGGGTGTTTTTCAGACTCTTTTTGCTCCTCATTTGCAGCCTCTCGGTTGATGCTAGCTCCAAGTTCGCACGTTTCTGTTTGTGGATGCTTCTCACTTTGTGGTTTTAACAAAGAGCGCTCTGCTGGGGCCTGAGGAATGCAATTTACACCCTTCCAAGACAGATGACGAGCGCAGAGCTACAGCGATCTTCGAAACAGGCCTTTAAAAACAAATTGAACTTCAACCGCAGATACACGCCGACCCAAAAGTTTGGACTCGCCCTCATTCAATTCTTTTTTCTTCATGTTTACTACTTTCTGCATTTAATATACACCCAGAAGACATCAAATATATGAACCTGTCCTTTACCTGTCAAAAAATCACTAGCATTTTAGCATGAAGCGTTTAAATATACTCATATAGAGGCTTTGCACCATCACATGACTCCATAACAACAGTAACTACGTCGCCATGACAACAGGCACGCCAGATCAAACATGGAGCTGAACGAGCGTGTTCCATTTCTCCCCAAATATCTGAAATCCCTAGCCTCAGATGAGCCAAAAGACCACCTGGAAAAGCTCAAATCAATCAAAAATATAAAACTTATATAAGTATAAAACTTATATAAGTATAAAGTTTTTCAGGCTCTTTCTCTAAACTTTCATGACTCATAAATTCTTTTTTGCCTCCTGTCTTGATTCTCCATGATTTCCATCTCCAAAAGAAAGAGTTCTGTTTGTGTTTCTGTCCAAATCCTGGTCACATTTACAGTCTGAGTTTCAGTAGAAACACTTTTTTTTCAGACTCACATAGAAACATGTCACTCGCCGTAGGACCCACGTTTTCTTTATTAACAACTACGACTTCTAGAATGAATTGCTTTTTTCGAGCGGATCTTTCTAACTTTCGCGAGTATCTTTTCGCGTCTGATTCGTTCGAAGTTCAGCTCAGAGTCTTCGATTTGTGTCATAGGAGCCCAGTCTGAGTTTGCTGGATGGTGAACTGGTGCAGGTTTTCCTGGATAAATGAATGACATTTTTGTTCAGTAAGTTTGCTTCTTTCGTTATATAAGACATTGAATAACCATTCAAAATCTCTTTGCGATTTATCTTAGCTTAGCCATAATTCTCATCTTTTTTCTCGATATTTCCCTTGTTTGAGCTCCTGATGAGTCATTTCTAAAGAAACAGTGATGAAACCAATAGTTTTATCCCTTTCTGAAAGGCTAAAACAGCCAAATACACAACAAAACCTGCTCATGGTGATGCTGCTGAACTGTCAATAACATGACCTGCCCGGTGTCATGGCGGCGTAGTTACCGTTGCTATGGGGTCATGTGACGGTGCAAAGTCTCTATAAACACACTGTCACACTTCCTCATTTGCCTCATTTACACCAGAGCTTAAATTTTGAATAAAAATAATTGCATTCTGAATAAAAATGAAAATTATTATTTGGAATTAAACTTCCTATTCCTATTTTAAAGCCAAATTCATTTCTTCCTGTATCATGTTAACGTTTCTTCTTCTTTGAAATAATCCCGGTGGTGGGTCTGGTCGGGTTTCCCTTCGGCTCCTCCGCTCGTCTCTTGGGACTTTCATCCACTGCTCTTTGGGTTTGCGGGGAGCGGGATGCGGGAGTGGGCCGAGGTAGAGCGTCCGTCCACTCGGTTCGTCTTCTTCCTCCTTCTCCGATCCTCTTCCCTCCTCCTCGGCTCACGGATGTAAAGCGTGAGGATAGAATTCCCCAGCTGCTGCGCAATTATCAGAATCACTGCGGGAAAAGTTTGGATGGCGTTTGTGTCCGTGGAGTAACGACAAACGGAGATGAGGGAAAAGCCGGGAGCAACTTCTGTGGATGTAAATCTGTCCAATCAGAACCCTTCCCAGCCTTCTATGGGTATGTTTTGATGAGGAACAGCATTATAAATTATATTGTTATAGATATAGAAAATAGCGTAATATAAGCCGTTAACAGATGCTCTCTTGCACTTGCGCAAACCAACACTGTAGAAGGAAAAAAAAAAGACAAATTTGACCTTGGAGAAACTGACTTGTACTCTTACTTCTTTATTTAGTGTTCAAATAAAAACCCAGTGATGATTATAAACCCCTTTTTTCTTATCCTGCGTAACATTGTGTAATTTTGTGCTTCTTGGAGCGTTCAGACCTCCTGCTGAGATTTGTCACCTGTGAGTTTTGAAGAGGAAGCACCAGAGGCAATGCCGGAGGGAGACGCTGGAGGAAAGAAAATGAAGACAATATAAACATGTTTTATGCTGTTTGTCTCCAGGCATCGTGAAGTTTTGATATCAGTGCTCGCTTCCTATGAATAAAATGTATTGTGGATTCTGTCAGACTGTGACACTGCTGAGTCCCTATACAAAAGAAAATTGGATATAACATAACAGAGCAAAACAAAACATCTATTGTTTTTCTGTGTTTTTGAGCGATTGTGTCTGGTCCATGTGGATATTTGTATATGGAGCTGTTGAGGTCAAAGTTTGTCAGCTGTGTGAGGCTGGTCCATCAAAGTGCGGTAAAAACTATAATTAAAAAGTTTCAGATTACCTCGATTAGAACCCTGAATTAGGTTTTAGCTCCAAAAGATGATTCAGGAAGAAATTTGGATGAAAAAGGAGGTGTTTTTGAAGTTGGTCAAGCTGCATGAAGTTTCCTAGAAATTCACAAATTTTGTGTTTTCAAGTAACTTTTTATGGACTTTATGGACTTTCCAAGTTGTTTTTATACAACTTCCAGTTCAGATATGGAACCAAATGCAGATTTCTAATCTAGAGACTGTGTTTAAAAAATGGATCCCCCCTACTGTGTACTGTCTGCATATAATTATAAAGTGTTTTATTCTCAGATAATCAGGAAGACTTCCTGATTATCTGAGGCTTAGGTAGCAGGTAGAATGCTAACTCATTAGCTTTACCATGATGGCATTGTTGAAAGTGCTTTTAAACTCATTGCTGTGATTAATGCTCAAAATCTAAAAGGTAAGTGATGACTAACTTTAAACTTTTAAAAATAAATTAGCTCTGTTTTTCATGTTTTAAGATTACAATTTTCTAGTAGAAGTAGTAATAGTAGCAGTAGCATTGACTAGATATACCAGATTTATTTAGATCCTGGCTAAGATCATGGACAAAATAAATCTAAGGATTATTTTTCAGGATTTATCACTCAGTTAAATGTGGCCAGGTGAAGAGTGGTAAATGGTCACACTTTTATACAGCGATTTTCCACCTTCAAGGCTCAAAGATTTTTCCATCAAGAACCGCTCACCCATTAACACACGTGTTCATTCTCCAGTGTACACATTGGACGCAAGGCTGGTGAGGTGTTTTGCCCAAGGACACAACAACAGCATTCATCTGTGGGAGCTGGAATCACAACAGCAACCTGTGGGTTAGTGGATCTGCTCAAGTGTTAAGTAATCTGTTTGGATATATATTTATATTTTTGTGCTGTGTATAAATATCTGCGTAGTATTCAAATGGGAAGACACCCTTTATACAAACTAAAGCAGTAGCAGACTATTCTATTTAAAACTCCGTCTGTCTGCTCAGGAATCTACAATGCCACGCTGCTATTCTGAGTCTCGCAGTTGAAGCCGGGACAATCGTGCTGGCATCAGATAAACTTCAACCGTGTCTCCAACAAAGAACGCCGCAAATGAGAAGAATCCACACGATGAATGGAGCTCTCACAGTCGCACAAACGACTATGGAGGTATGGGGGGGGATCGAGAGGAAGGAAAGGGGAGAGCAAACCAGAGATAAAAGTCGAGAGGGATGGAAGGAAGTGAGTAAGCCGGGAGAGATAAAAGTATAGAAGAGGAGAGTGTAGAGAAGGTTGGAAAGAAGTGAGCAAGAGAGGGAGATGTAAGAGAGAAAAGAGAAGGATAGAAAAAAGTGAACAAGCCAGAGATGAAAGAAGAGAGCAGAAGGAGAGATAAAAGAGACAAAAGTAAAGAGAGAGAAGGATAGAAAGAAGTGAGCAATCTGGAGAGATGAAAGAAGACGAGAGTAGAGAAGGAAAGAAAGTGGAGTGAAAGCCAGAGAGATAAAAGTAAAGAAGGTTCGAAAGATGTGAGCAACCGAGAAAGATAGAAAAAAGAAGAATAGAAAGAAGGGAGTAAGACAGAGAGATTAAGGGGAAGAAGAGAGAGAGTAGAGAGAGAAAGAAAGTGGCGAGCAAATTAGAGATATAAAAGTAAAGAAGGATAGAAAGAAGTGAGCAAGCCAAAGAGATGAAAGAGAGATCTGAGATGGAAAGAAAATGGTGAGCAAACCAGAGAGATAAAAGAGAAAGAAAGTGGCGAGCAAATTAGAGATATAAAAGTAAAGAAGGATAGAAAAAGGGGAGTAAACTGGAAAGATAAAAGAGAGAAGAGATGGATAGAAAGAAGTGAGCAAGCCAAAGAGATGAAAGAGAGATCTGAGATGGAAAGAAAATGGTGAGCAAACCAGAGAGATAGTCGATAGTCGAGACAGTAGAGAAGGATAAAAAGATATAAGAAAGAGAGAGAGATAAAATATAAAAGAGATAGAAGAATGAGTAGAGAAGGATACTTAGAAGTGAACAAGCCAGAGAGATAAAAGAAGAGAAGGATGGAAAGAAGTTAGCAAGAGTGAGATGAAAGATATGGAAGAGAGAAAAGAGAAGGATAGAACAAAGTAAGCAAGCCAGAGATGAAAGAAGAGAGTAGAAAAAGAGAGATAAAAGAGACAGAAGAGTAAAGAGAGAGAAGGATAGAAAGAAGTGAGCAATCTGGAGAGATGAAAGAAGAGGAGAGAGTAGAGAAGGAAAGAAATTGGCGAGCAAGCCAGAGAGATAAAAAGAGAGAAAGATAGAAAAGGATGGGAAACCAGAGAGATAAAAGTGACAGAAGAAAAAAGAGAGAGAAGTGAAGTATAGAAAGAAGAGAACAAGCCAGAAATAAAAGTAGAGAAGGATGGAAAGAAGTAAGTGGGAGAGATAAAAGTGATAGAAAATATAAGAAGTAAGGCAGAGAGATAAAGGGGAAGAAAAGAGAGAGAAGAGAAAGAAAATGGAATATAAGGGAGTGAGATAAAATGATAAAAAAATTGAGGAAACTGGAGAGACAAAAAAGATACGAGAGGAAAGAACAGAAAGAAATGAGTAAGCCAGACAGGTAAGAGAGGAGAGATCAGAGATGGAAAGAAAATAAAGAGCAAACCATAGAGATAAAAAGAGGAGAGACAGTAGAAAAAGATAGAAAAACACAAGCAAGAGAGAGAGAGATAAAAGTGATAGAAGAACGAGTTGAGATAGGTGAATAAGCCAGAAAAATGAAAGAGAAGAGAGAGAAAAGAGGGAAAGATGATGAGCAAACCAGAGATAAAAGTAGAGAAAGAATTGAGAAATAGACAGATGAGATAGAAGAGACAAGAGAGAATAAGGAAGATTAAAAGATGTGAGCAATCCAGAGAGATAAAAGAAGAGGAGGGAAGGATAGAAAGAAGAGAGCAAGCTAGTGAGATGAAAGAGACAGAGAGATAAAAAGAGGAGAGACAGTAGAGAAAGGTAGAAAGACACAAGCAAGAGAGAGAGAGAGATAAAAGTGATAGAAGAACGAGTTGAGATAGAAGGGAATAAGCCAGAAAAAATGAAAGACATAAGAGGGGAGAACAGAGAAGGATAGAAAGAAGTGAATAAGCCAGAGAAACGAAAGAGAAAGAGAGAGAAAAGAGGGAAAGATGATGAGCAAACCAGAGATAAAAGTAGAGAAAGAATTGAGAAATAGACAGATGAGATAGAAGAGACAAGAGAGAATAAGGAAGATTAAAAGATGTGAGCAATCCAGAGAGATAAAAGAAGAGGAGGGAAGGATAGAAAGAAGAGAGCAAGCTAGTGAGATGAAAGAGATAGAAAAGAAAAAATAGAGAAAGATAGAAAAACGAGATCTATCCGGAGAGTTGAGAGGCAGTAAGGATGGATAGAAGGTGGTGAGCAAGCCAGAGATAAAAGTAAAGAAAGATAGAAAGAAGTGAGCAAGAGAGAGGGTTAAAAGAGACAGAAAAGAGAAGAGAGAGTAGAGAAAAATAGAAAGAAGTGAGTAAGAATAGAAGGAGAGAGTAGAGGGAAAGAAGTGAATAAAGTGGAGATAAAGGAAAAAATTAGAGAATAGAGAAGGAAAGAAAGTGGTGAGCGAGCCAGAGATAAAAGAAGAGAGGAGAGAAGAAAGGGAAAGGATAGAAAGAAGTGAGAAAACTAGAGAGATAAAAGAAGACAGGGAAAGAAAGTGGCGAGCAAGCCAGGGAGATAGAAAAGTAGGGAGACGAGGAGATGTGCTATTCAAGAGGAAAAAAAGATAGCAAGGAAGCCTTAGAGATGAAGAAGAGGATGATGAGGGAGGGAAAAGAGCGGATGAAAAGAGGCGGTGAAGAGAGATGAGAGGATAGAAACAGGGATATAAAAAAGAAACGTAAGTGGTTAGGCAGGAAGCATCAGAAAGAAAAAAAGAAGGAATGGCAGTGAGAAAGAAAGAGGAAGAGGGATGGACAATGGTGAGCGAGCCAGAGATAAAAGAAGAGAGGAGAGAAGAAAGGGAAAGGATAGAAAGAAGTGAGAAAACTAGAGAGATAAAAGAAGACAGGGAAAGAAAGTGGCGAGCAAGCCAGGGAGATAGAAAAGTAGGGAGACGAGGAGATGTGCTATTCAAGAGGAAAAAAAGATAGCAAAGAAGCCTTAGAGATGAAGAAGAGGATGATGAGGGAGGGAAAAGAGCGAATGAAAAGAGGTGGTGAAGAGAGATGAGAGGAAACAGGGATATAAAAAAGAAATGTAAGTGGTTAGCCAGGAAGCATCAGAAAGCAAAAAAGGAGGAAAGGCAGTGAGAAAGAAAGAGGAAGAGAGATGGACAAATCAAGAAGAAAAAGTGGTGAGGCTACCACTTTAGAAGAAAAGGGACGGGAGAGTAGAGAGAATAAAAAGTCATGAACAAGAGAGAAGGAGAGACGGGTATATAAAGAAGAAAAGTGGTGATAAACGATGGAGAAGGAGGGAAAGTCAGTCACGGGAGGGTAGAGAGAATAAAAAGTCATGAACAAGAGAGAAGGAGAGACGGGTATATAAAGAAGAAAAGTGGTGATAAACGATGGAGAAGAGGAGGGAAAGGAAGGAGAGAAAGTCAGTGAGGCGTAAAGAATGGAGAGGAGACCAAAAGAAAGATAGTTAAAACGAGACAGAGAGAGACGAGGGATATAAAGAAGGGAAATAGACAAATCAGGTGGAAAAAAGTGGTGAGCCAGCCAGGAGATGATAGCAGAAAGATCGTTTTAAAAAGGAGAGAGAAGAAAGATGGGCAAATCAAGAGGAAAAGAGTGGAGAGCAAGTCAGGGAGAGATCTGGGGAAATTGAGAGCAAAAAGTTGCGAGTCAGTCAGGAGAAAAATACGCCGGGTTCAGGCAAATCGTAGAGAAAATAAAGTGGTGAGCCAGCCAGGAGAGCTAGTCAAATGAAAAAGAAATAAAAGTGGAAAGTTAGAAAGTACAGAGTCAAAGAGAGAGACGAATCGTGCGTGGTGAGCCAGAAGATGAGAGTAGGAAGATCGTTTCAAAAGGGAGAAAGAAAAAAAGATGGGGAAATCAAGAGGAAAAAAGTGGAGAGCAAACCAGAAGATTAAAGTGTGAGAAAGAGACTCAGGGAAAGATGTGGGAATATTGAGAGCGAAAAGTTGAGAGCCAGTTAGGAGAAAAATACGCCGGGTTCAGGCAAATCGTAGAGAAAAGAAAGTGGTGAGCCAGCCAGGAGAGCCAGTCCAATGAAAAAGAAATAAAAGTGGAAAGTTAGAAAGTACAGAGTCAAAGAGACGAATTGTGAGAAAAGTGGTGAGCCAGAAGATGATAGTAGGAAGAAGAAATTCTCAGATGCGAAGAGGAAAGTCGAGAGAGAAAGAAAGATCCACAAATCAGGAAAAAAGTAGCCGGCAAGCCAGAAGATTAAAGCGTGAGAACGAGACCCAGAGAGAGATGTGGGGAAATTGAGAGCAAAAAGTTGCGAGCCAGTTAGGAGAAAAGTATGCCGGGTTTTTGCAAATTGTAGAGAAAAGAAAGTGGTGAGCCAGCCAGAAGAAAAAACAAAAGTGGAAAATGCAGTGACGAAGGGAGACAAATCGAGAGAAAAGTGATGAGCCAGTGATGGACGAAAACAAAGCGATGAACCAGAAGATGATAGTGAAAAGAAGAAAGTCATAAGGAGAGGAAGGACAAGAGAGAAGAAGAGAGATCCAGAAATCAAGAAAAAAGTAGTGAGCAAACCAGAAGATTAAAGTGTGAGAATGAGACCTAGAGAGAGATGTTGGGAAACTGAAAGTTTGAGCCAGTTAGGAGAAAAATACACTGATTTCAGACAAATCACAAAGAAAAAGTGGTGAGATAGCCAGGAGAGAGATACTCAAATTAAGAAGAAAGAAAAGTAGAACATAAGAAAGTGCAGAGTCAAAGAGAGAGACGAATCAAGAGAAAAGTGGTGAGCAAGTGATGGAAGGAAACAAAGTGGTGAACCAGAAGAAGATAGCAGGAAGTAGAAAGTCTTAAGGAGATGAAGAACGAAAGAGAAGAAGAGAGAGCAACAGATAAAGAAAAAAGTGGCAACCAAGCCAGAAGATTAAAGTTTGAGAGAGAAAAAAGGAGATATGGGACAACTGAGAGTAAAAAGACAAAGAAAGAGAAAAGAAAGTGGTGAGATGCCAGGAGAGAGACAATCAAATGAAGAAACAAATGTGGCAAGTCAGAAAGTACAGAGTTGGAAAGCGAAATGAATTGAGAGAAAGGTGGAAGGTGGCCAAAAGCTGATAGTACAAAGAAGAAAGTCTAAAGAAGAGGAAAAATGAGAGAGAAGAAGAGAGAGCAACAAATCAAGAAAAAAGTGGTGAGCAAGCCAGAAGATTAAAGTATGAGAAAAAGACTCTTCTCAAGTGACTCAAGGCGTGAAAAAATCAGCGAGCAAACCAGAAGATTAAAGTGTGAGAATGAGACCTAGAGAGAGATGTTGGGAAAATGAAAGTTTGAGCCAGTTAGGAGAAAAATACACTGATTTCAGACAAATCATAAAGAAAAAGTGGTGAGATAGCCAGAAGAGAGACAGTCAAATTAAGAAGAAAGAAAAGTAGAACATAAGAAAGTGCAGAGTTGGAAAGCAAAATGAATTGAGAGAAAGGTGGTGAGCCAAAAGATGATAGTACAAAGAAGAAAGTCTAAAGAAGAGGAAAAATGAGAGAGACGATGAGCAACAAATCAAGAAAAAAGTGGTGAGCAAGCCAGAAGATTAAAGTATGAGAAAAAGACTCTTCTCAAGTGACTCAAGGCGTGAAAAAATCAGCGAGCAAACCAGAAGATTAAAGTGTGAGAATGAGACCTAGAGAGAGATGTTGGGAAACTGAAAGTTTGAGCCAGTTAGGAGAAAAATACACTGATTTCAGACAAATCACAAAGAAAAAGTGGTGAGATAGCCAGGAGAGAGATAGTCAAATTAAGAAGAAAGAAAAGTAGAACATAAGAAAGTGCAGAGTTGGAAAGCAAAATGAATTGAGAGAAAGGTGGTGAGCCAAAAGATGATAGTACAAAGAAGAAAGTCTAAAGAAGAGGAAAAATGAGAGAGACGATGAGCAACAAATCAAGAAAAAAGTGGTGAGCAAACCAGAAGATTAAAGTATGAGAAAAAGACTCTTCTCAGGTGACTCAAGGCGTGAAAAAATCAGCGAGCAAACCAGAAGATTAAAGAGATCTGGGGCAATTGAGAAAGTCAGGAGAAAGAGACAAGGGGATTGTGCAAATCTAAAAAGAAAAGAAAAAAAGGAAGAAAACCAGTCAGGAAAGCTAAACTGCAACAAGTCGCACAGACCAGAGAGAGAAAGGGAAGGAGGGAAAAGAGAGAGAGGTGAGCCGGAAGATGAAACATAAGAAGGCCACAGGAAAGCAAACCGACACTTAACACACTGAAGACGTCGCGGAGAAGGACAGTATTACCATTTCACTCCAAAACAACTAAACCGTGAATGTGAGAGACTTTATCGCCCACGCACTGCCAACAGAGAGGCTGAGACGACATTTTATTGATATCAGCGTAATATAAATGCAGTGATGATTTTCCATAAATGTTCTGAAAAAAACAAACAAACATGGACAGAGGTGTTACATTTTGCATAATGGAGGACACCAAAGCAGAGAAGAAGGTGTTAACAATTTATTCACAGAGAAGCAGGGAAAGTGCAAGAAGCGGTGATGGAGACGAGCTGAAACACAAACAGGAACTGGAACTGGTGACCATCCAAGACGGAGAGAATGTGTCCAGCAGAGGCTCGGGAACAGAAGCAGGAAGTGGAGATCCAGTCAAGACAACGTGACATGTAGAGACATTTACCCCATTTACATGAGGACTTTAAATCTGATTAAAAATATTTTAATTTGAAAAAAAAAAAAAAAGTTAATTCTGCCTTAAAAACCATGTAAACACACTTCATTCCTAATGATTATTCAGAA
>KN491677.1:17224-36791 GCA_000787155.1 Scartelaos histophorus | reverse complement strand
AATAAAAAAAAAATAATAATAATTTAAGCACAATTATTCTAACAGCTGCACAGAGTCTAGTGAACATGGATTGTATAAAAAAATATATATAGGGCCCTGCTGCGCCCTGCTGCGGGGCGGGGCACCAGAGCTCTGCACCTCTGCCCACGAGATCACTACTGAAATTTGAACTGTGAGAACATTTTAACAAGAGAGAAATGTGAGAAAATGTTCAGTCATGAGAAGTGAGATGAGGGATTTTACAGCCTTAGAACATATCTAATAGTTGAAAAAATTAAAGCTGACGACTTCGTGCAGTTCGCCTTTTCGGGTTATTTTTGTAACCTAACTCCCGCCATAAACAGGGAGCACAAATCTAATGCTAATGACCGCTGATGAATAATTTAAATAAAGCCGCCTCCAGCTCGGTGCGCCACCGTTGCATTGTGGGAAATGTAGTCTTGGTGCATGTAAAACATCTGCGGCCAGCGGCCCGGATCTGATAATAAATCAATATCATCCCGGGGGCCATAGAAACCCCTCTCAGGGGCCGGATCTGGCCCGCGGGCCTTGACTCTGACATATGGGTTCTAAAGCTATTCAGGAAAGGTACAAGTAAGAGTACTATGGGAGTACTACGGAGGGATTACACACATGAGGACACATGGCAAATTAAAAGGTACAACCATTTAATGTTGAATCCTGATGGTATCTGATTCAGTACTGCGTATAGAGCAGGGGTCTCCATGTACCTCGGAGGCTGCCAATAGTTCTCTACCCCCTTCAGTGTAGCTAAATGAGACATTTCTGAATTATATATATTGTGGATAAAATGTAGTAAAATTTGTTTAATTACCATTTCTAATGGATCATTTTGATGCCTAACTT
Source organism: Scartelaos histophorus (assembly GCA_000787155.1). Classification (NCBI taxonomy): domain Eukaryota; kingdom Metazoa; phylum Chordata; class Actinopteri; order Gobiiformes; family Gobiidae; genus Scartelaos; species Scartelaos histophorus. The sequence goes on along the minus strand of KN491677.1, from coordinate 35,924 downwards.
GGTGCACCGATAAATGGGTAATGGTTTATGTTTTATAAGCATCTGTTTCCCATCTAAAGCTTTGCCATGGCTCTTGTATTTCTTTGCAACTGCTGAAGCTCTGGCATTTTTGTTTCATAAAGATGGCTCACTGGAGAAAATGCTCTATACCCGTAGAGTCTATTCCTTAGTCAAATTTCAAAACTATTTTAATACAATCAAACCTGCATTTGACCCATTGCTCAGCATCTCTGGGTACTGGAGAACGTAGAGAAGACCATGTAAACTCCACAAAGAAAGACTTTTGGGTCTATGCATGTGTGTACGTGTCATGTTCAAAATGGCAGTTATCAGCAACTTGTTTGTGACGCAAATTATGCCAGAACATACGAACATGCTCCAGTGTGAGGTGTGAGGAATGCTTTGTCCCTGTCATGTTACATTAGCCTGTTTATTAGCTTAACCCTGTTCGGGAATGTGGTCCAGTCGGATCTTCCTCGAAGGAGCCGCTCTGGAAGTTTCTCTTGCACAAGACTACAGCTGCCTGAGAGATGTGATAGTTGAGATATTGTAGAGTTTAAATACAAGTATAGTGCAGTCATCAAATCAAAAATTATATATGGAAAATATCTGGTCTTGTTCTGTGCCATTCCTGTTAGTTTCAGTTGTCCTCCCTGTGTCTCCGTGGGGTCTTATTCTGTGTAAAAGCTGCTCAGCGTGTAGTTTAGAAGTCTACAAACATATTCTGTAATATGTGTCAGATGCCCTTCCTCCCTGTGTGTCAAGATGCCTTCCCCGTGTGTCAGATGCCCTCCCTGTGTGAGTGTGTGAGTGTGTGCGTGTGTGTGTGTGTGTGTGATTGTGCGCCCGCATCAGGTGCCCTCCCTGTGTGTCCATGGAGTCGTATTCTGTGTAACATCTGCTAACCCTGTAGTTGGTTTAATATTTGTTTTTTAGTTCACATCTTTCTGTTGATGGATATTGTAGATCATGTATTTAGTATTCTGTTCGTGTCAGTCTCTGCTGCAGTTTTTGGTCAGAGCTATTTTTAACTCGGCCCCACTTTCCCTTGAACGCGTCATAGCTCTTCATCGCTCTGCTCCTCCTCCTCTTCTCTCCATCTTTCTTTCTCCTCTTCTCTGTATACTTAAAAAAATGTATTTTCATAGATGTAGGAGTTATTTAAAGGGCCCATATTGCATTATTTTCTGATCTGTTATAACATTGTTTTCTCATAACAACATACAGTACCTGCAGTTGTTTTAATTTGCACATGTTCAGCACATTCTGCATATGTAGGCTGAGTTCTTCTCTCAAACTGAAAACCATCCATCTTGATGTCATGTGGTAATACAGGAAGTGCTCTACTGTGTTTTATACTCCATACACCTTCACTAGAGTCATTTGGCTGGTTGGATTTTAGCTCTGAAATTGTCATTGTCTGCTTGATTTAAGGTAAAAGTTAACTATTTAATTTAATCTGCCGCTTCATGACTTCACATGGTGGAACAGAGCATTTTGAGCTTTGGAGATGCAGAGAGGGTAATGATAAAGGATTACTCAAACATGTGTGAATGTATGAAAAAAACAACAAAAAAACCAAACGACTCCAGGTATGTTTGTTTTTTGCTTCATTTTAAACCCTTCAGCCTTTGGACTTTGGGTTTGTGGGTGAATGCTTTACCTTAGTGCCAATGCAGTGTCATCTTTCATTTTGTGACGTTTTTTGCGTGTGGTTCCGAAAAGGTCCGGTTTACGGAAATGTAGGAGTACCGGCTCGATCCAATCTTTGCAGTAAAGCTTTAAATGTCAAACATTTCGATATTTTTAAATGACCAGTTTCTGATCTGAGTTTTCTTCTTGTGTTTCAGTTGTTACTGGGGCGACGGATGGAATTGGGAAGTCCTACGCTGAAGAGGTGAGGAGGCCTCACATTTACCTTGTTTAGACGACATTCTACAGGCTCTACGCACTCTAGCAAATTTTGTTTTGTCCAAACTATAAAATCCTAAACATTGTCACAAATTTGAAAAAAGGTTAAATATTTGTTCTTTCAATGTTGAAGTTCAGTTGTTTCATGTGATAGATTCAGAAATAAGAGGAACTTTAAGTTAAGCCAAAGGGCAGGCCAGCAGTCTCCATGTAGCTTTGCATCTGGTCTGTTCACCATCTGCTTGTCTCTATGGAGATGGTATTGCTTTGCCTGGAATGTTCCACAGTATAGATTTAAACTTCTCTTGTATATATTCAATTGCACACATTTTTACTACTCAAAACTCCATAAACTTCCTTCATTCTGATGTGCATCTGGCCTGGTGGAGTCATGGGTTTGTCTCTGTATCCAGTTAGTCAACAATTCAAGTCAATTAATCAGAATAAGTTTTATCGCCAAAGTACCATCACCATGGAAAAGAATGTGGCAGACAGTTCACCAGAAAAGTCTTGTAGTGTAGCAATGTCCAGATTAGAATGTTGGGTTAGTTTGTTGGGTTAGTATGAACTTCATATCCTTTGTTTTTGTCTTTCTCAGTTGGCACGTCGAGGTTTTGCTTTGATGTTAATCAGCCGCTCTCAGGAAAAACTGGACGATGTCGCCAAGTTACTCGGTGAGTCAGATGCCCTTCTCTGTTCTGAAATGTCCATGTGTGTGATGCCTTCCTGTCCGTGTGTCAGATGCCCTCCCTTGGTCTCTATGGGGTCTTACTCTGTGTAAAAGCTGCTAACCCCTTAGCTTAGCCTTCTACAACAATGTTCTGAAAGGCCCCTGTGTGTCAGATGTCCTCCCTGTATCTCTGAGGTCCTATTCTGTGGAGAGCTCTAAACTACAGGCTTAGCAGCTTTTTACAAATGTGATCTGAGATGTATGGGATTCTTGGGTTAATTTAAAGTTCAGATTTCAGTCTCTGGTGTGAATGCTCCTAGACAGGTTTTGTATGTGGTTTTAACAGTGTGGTGTTTTATCCCCAGAGGAGCAGTACAAAGTGGAGACAAAAACCATCGCTGTGGACTTTGGAAAAACAGACATTTATCCCAAAATCGAGGAAGGTCTTTCAGGGCTTTCAGAGATTGGAGTTCTGGGTGAGTTAAGGATTATGACGTCATAGTGATGTCATGGGTTTTAGATGAAGGGACAGGACTATATAACTCTTTATTTTATTTTATTTTTTCCAAAAACAGTGAATCTTCCAAACATGATCCACAAAACTTGAACCTTTTTATGCATCTTTCTCTTTAAAGGTCCACTATCTGCTTGTTTCCATGGAGATGTTATTCCTTTGTTTGAAATATTCCACATTTGCTAAAACCTGACACATGACATTTGATTATTTATTATAAGGTTAATGTGTTTTGTCCCTGATCAAATTAATAACTTAAAATTCAAAGTCACATTCTTACTATATATGGGATTGCCTCTCCATAGAACTGACTTAACTTGGTGACATCATCTATTTCTCCATAGAGATAAAAAAGGAAAGCAAAACAATCCCATAACCATGTAGACAAGTAGAGGACTGACCCTCACTAGAAAAGTTCCATAGTGCATCTTTAATTGCTATACTGATGGAGAAGACGTTGAACTTTAAGATTTAAACCATTAGGCAAGTCAGATCTGCAGTCTTGACAGTTAACCAGCAGATTCCACTGTGGTGATGTCACTGCTGACGTGTCTTTTAGCAAAGCGCACATTTAAGGTGAAAAGTGATTAAATGAAATCATCCAGACCGATGGGATCTCTTTCAGCAGAGCTTAAGCTCCCCTCACAGTGACTGGGTCCAAAGTGAAAAGTACAAAATGTTCTGATCAGTTTAAAGTTTAGAGACAAAAACAAGCAGAGTCCTGTGTCTCTGCTGCCCCCTCCTGGCTGCATTTCTCTCTACTGCAAATATAAAACTACTAGGATCTGACTTAGATTTTGTGCATTATTACATTAACTTAAATTTTTAGGTCTGCCTTTTGCCAAAACTAGACATAATCTGAAGGAGCAATGCAATAATTGTTCAAATCATTTCAATGCCAACATAAAGCTTTTGTCACTTGTAGCCATAACTTGTACTTGTACCCCATACATTTGCTTTATATATTGTTAAAAGATAATATAATAATAATATTGTTATGATGTTAGAAGCTACTCAAACATAATTTGGTAAACATTGTGAAGTTCTAAGATCTTCAGCTGCACCAGAATAAAAATATCTTTAAATGTAACTTAAATGAAACTTTAAATGTAGTGATGTGAACCTGCAGTGAGCTTAAGACTTTGACATGTTTGGACTGTACATGTGTCATTTGTAATTTATCCTATATGTATTATATATATTAAGTTTTTGTTTTGTTCTTCAGTGAATAACGTGGGCGTGTCATACCCATATCCCGAGTACTACCTGCACATCCCAGATCTGGACAATGTGAGTGCTTTTAAAATCTGTTCATCTGTCAGAAGCAAACAAAATGGGACTAATTTTATTATTGTATCGTTTTCCCAGTTCATCACAAACATGATCAATGTGAACATGACTTCAGTCTGTCAGGTGAGACTCTTTCAACATAATTTAACCTGAAATGCCAGCGGCAATGGCCAAAATAATCAAAACTGAATTCAAGTTTCAAATCAGGAGTGAATGGTTTTTGTTTGTGTTTTTCAGATGACGCGCCTGGTCCTGCCTCGGATGGTCGCCAGGTCTGTAGTTAAAATCTTAAAGAGAAACTTAAATTTAGCAAAGTTGTCATGAGCTTCAGGGGTAGAGCAGTTAACTTCACGGAGGTTGCTAATTTGATTTCTACTCCCTCAATTTTATACAATGGCCGTGTGGCTAGAACTTTGCGTGGAGTTTGCATGTTCTCTGTGTCTGGGTGAATTTCTTCTGGGCACTTTGGATGGTTTTCCCCATCAACCCAAAACGTGCAGAAAAGGTCAAATCCTCCAGCTAAGGTAGTCCTGGAAAAGACTCTCTAGATCTGGAGATGGGGTCCCACTGGTCCTGACAGGTTTAACCCAAAGACGCTGACGAATGGCTCAAATGCAGAGGAGATGTTTCACTACAGGGACAATAAAGTGTCCCTTACCACCTTACCTTGTGTTCCTGAGCAAGACACTTTCCTCTCCCTGTCTGCAGTGTCTGTACTAAATGTGTTTGTGAATGGGGGAGTTGTTTCTTGAGGTAAATTTCTGAATGGAAGCCTAAACTCTAAAGGACCTGGAAGGTTGGGGTTTTGAATAAGGTCAAAATCTATGTAATTATCTGGAAATAACTAACACTTTTATTCACCAGTTTTATTTTTTTGCTTTTGTTTCTCATCCTCTAGTCTTGGGTCTTATTGGATTTAGTCCTGGTTTAGGTCTAGTTTTATAGTCTATTTATAGTTGTTGGTTTTGTCCTGGTTCTAGTGGGTCAGGTTCTTGTCCTGGTCTTTTTCTAGTCATTTAGTTCTGATCCTGGTTTAGTCCTAATCCAGATTTGGTCCAGGTTTAGTACTAGTCCTTCAGTTTCTACTCCTGGTTTGGTCTTAAACCTAGTCCTGTTCTAGTCCTTGTTTGGTCCAGGATCAGTTATAGTTCTAGACCTGATTTAGTCCTGGCTTAGTTCTGGTGTAGTCGTGGTCCAGGCTCTTTTGTTCCTGACGTCCATCTCAAACTGCTGCTGTGTGTTCTAGTCTCTGATTGGCCCCTCCCTGCTGTGGCCCCTCCCCCTCCATCACTGTCTGAGCCAATGGGAGGGCTGCACATGGCGGGCCGTGTGATGCAGGCGTTTCCATGGAGATGGGCCTTAGCCTCAGCACCGAGGAATCTCCCGGAAAAAAAAAAAGAAATCTATTTTTAGAACATCACGATCCAGAACTGTGTGAGAGACCAGAGACACAAACTAGAGATGCCAAAAAATCAGGATAAAAATCAAAGTTTGTCGTTTTAGTCGAGTTGGTCCATTGCATCTTTTCACTAAAATTCACAGCAGGTATTATCAGTTTTTACATTTTTTTTGAGACTTGAGAGTTTCAGATGACATCACCACCGTTTTATTGATACTTTGCAGTGACATCACACTGGGGGTGTTCTACAAGTATGACAATGCCAGACACAATGCACACATTAGCAAACACTGCCAAAAAAACAAAATGGATTTAAACTATTTTCAAACATTTTCAGGAATCTTTAACCAGTACAAGTGGTCATAGTCCTGTTTGAGTTTGATCAACAAAAAACTGATGTTATTTGAGAGGGACTTGTTTAACAGCTTAAAACTGCTCATCTGTTCAACTCAGTCAGTTCTTTTTGGTCAGATTGTGTTAAAATAAAGCTAAGAATAAAGTCTTACTTGAGTAACGGCTTCTAACAGGGTAGTGCCTTCAGTTAGCTTTCTACTCCTAGGGAATGTTGATGACATCAGCTGCAAAGTATCAATGGACCAATCATTTAATACAGATGGGGGCGGCCAAATGAATATTATTCAAATGCAGGTCTTTGCCGCAATACAGTGAATTCTTGACTCTACCATGAAATATACAAAATGTTGAACCTGATCATTTCTATTATTGACTAAAGTACAATGTCACCAATGGGGAAAACCTGGCTCCATCTTGGTGAGAATTGGTGGTTTTAAGATTGTAGAATGTGATGGTGCGATATTCTGAGACTACAAAAATGCCACTCAAAAGCTCTTCTTGAACTGGGAACTGAACCTGAAACTTCTGGCTTTGTTCTTGACTGTTCAAAGCCACTTCAGAATAGTACAGCCCCAAAATAAGGCCAAAGGTTTATTTCATTATTTTATTGGACAAAAAAAAATGTATGAATTTGCCTCATGACAGATTTGACTCGGGGACATTTAAGCTTACTTCCTGCAGATTTAAGTGTTCCCTCTGCTGTTTATAATGTCAAAATATAAAATACAGGGCTATAAAGTGTTATTTTATGTGTTTTAGGTCTAAAGGAGTGATTCTGAACATCTCCTCAGCCAGTGGCATGTACCCAGTGCCTCTGCTCACAGTCTACTCTGCTACCAAGGTACCGCACCATCACTTTTGTACAATACACATGTGACCATGCAGTACCTTAGATCTGTGCATAAGGTGCAAAATCTTGGTCCTGGTTTAGTCCTGGTATACAAATGACGAGGGTGCAAACTCATTCATGTAGTTGACTATAGTGTACAAATGATCTGTGTAATTAACAATTTGAGTGACTCTTAAACCCTCATCTGAATTTTGAAGCGTTTAAACCTTTTTGTATTTAATTTCCTATATTGTGTTTTCTTGCCAGGCGTTTGTGGACTTTTTCTCTCGCGGGCTCCAGGAAGAGTACAGACGTCAGGGAATCATTGTCCAGGTTTGAACAAAACTCAAATATAATGTTACTAATACTGATACTGCATTATGTAATGTATGAGGCGAAAGGTTTGCTACTTGTCTCCATGGCGATGTTATTCCTTTGCATGGAATGTTGCACAGTGGGGCATTGAACACGTCTGTCTTGCTCAAAAATACAGTGAAACACATGAATTCTTATGTGCAGGCTTGCTTCTCCTTACATGAATGCTGTGATAACAAAGTTTTACTCCCATACTGTGAAATCAAGGGAAAGCAGTAACATCTCCACCAGAAAATGTACACAGTGCACCTTTTAATTTATGTAAATGATGTTTTAATATGTGGGGTTTTAAAGGCTGTTTGACCTCAACCAATTAACCATAACTAATCTGATATACACATTGACTAATTTAACAGGTAATTGAATAAAACAGGCTCCAAACAACATGAATGTCAACAGTTTACATTTTTTGTACCATGAAAACATTATTTTGGACTATAAAGACAAACATTTGGTAAATATTGGTCAATCAGTTTATAAGTAATTTTCCATCACAAATCTTAAAACATGATTCTGGATAAAGGAACCAATCACTCACACATTCTCACATAGACATGGGCAGGTGAAGTGTCTTGCCTAATGACACAGCAGCAGCGTCAGCCTGCACCGGTCTGAGCCGCAGTGGAGTCTGTGTAATGTGACGGTCTGTGGCGCCCTCGTGCGGCTGAGAGCAGAACTGCAGGTTAAAGTTAGAACAAAGAGGTTATTTTTAGAACTGTGTTTTTGTTCAGACTGCGACAGATTTACACGGGTTTTATGCGCTCTACAAAATGTCAACGTACATCTGAAGAGGATATCAGCAGGTTTTGACTTATGATCATTTTATTTGTTAACCTTAACAAATGGTCGTTTCTTGTCTAAATTAAATACTTAAAATGCATTTGATGAATTGGATGAGTTGGACGACTCCTCCCTCTAAAACAACAACAACCAAAACTTCACCAAACTGATAAAGCTGAAGAGTAGGAAACTATTCCATTTTACTTCCTGGTTGAGCACTGGCAGCTGATGATGCATAGAGGTACATGGCAGTAATAATGTGAACAAGGACCAAAACATGTCAAAATTACACAACCTATGCTAAGACTAATAAAATAAATGACAAGGTATTTACTTAAAATGAAGGTTTAAATGATCAGAAAATACCTTTCTTTTACATAAATTGTCTCTGCATTTTGGATGGAGCTTTGAGTGTTCATAACATAGATGGAGATTTGACACCTGCTCAAATGAGTAACTAGTAAATTTTTCATGTCTTTTGTAGAGTGTGCTTCCATTCTTCGTGGCAACTAAAATGACGCGCATCAGGAAGCCCACTCTGGACAAACCTACTCCTGACCGCTATGTCCAGGCAGAGGTCACTACAGTGGGACTACAGAGCCAGACCAACGGATACTTCCCCCATGCTGTTATGGTAATGATGCCACTACAACTACTGCAAATACTACCATTACTGCACACATGCATACTGCAGAGCCAGACCAATGGGTATTTCCTGCACTACTGCAAATGCTGCAGAAAGTACCACTATAAATAGTGACTGTGTGACTGCAAATACTACTACTGCTAATGCATACAAATACTGCAGAGATCAACTGTTACTTCCCTCATGCAGTCATGGTAACAACAATACTATTACTACTACAACTGCAAATACTACTGAACACTGCAGAGCAAGACCAATGGGTATTTCAGCCACCTTGTCTACTAGTACTTTGTGGTATACTTTATTAAATGTACTGTAACAACTGCAGATCAAACACATACTTATACAAAGCAAATACTACAATATATGGTACTCCCCTCTCTGTAAAGCTCCTTCTCACCCTCTTTCATGTTTTGCATCTTTATTTATTTATTTGTTTCAGGGTTGGGTGACCACTAAACTTGTTCCCAGCTCCATTGTGATATTTCTGGGTGCGAGGATGAACCGTCTGCAAAGGACCGGGTACCTCCAGAGAAGAAGGCAGAGGGAGCAGAAACAGAATGGAGTTAGCCTCAAGACAGACTAGAAGTGAACTGGCGTTGCTGGTTCAAAACTCTTCCACCCGTCTGCACTTGTCTGCACCTGTCTCCACCCATCTCCTCCTGTCTAACATCTCTGAAGAATGAAGGAACAGAGCCAGCCTCAAGACAGGCTAGAAATTGAACAAACAACCCCAAACCATAAGTCCTCCACCTGTCCACACCTGGGAGGGACGAAAGAACTAGTTCTCCACCTGGTCACCTTTCTGCTTGGTCCAGTATGTGTTTAGTAAGTTAAACTAAATAATCCCATAGAAATCTTCACCTATCTGTGCACCTGTTACTGTGCTAAGATTTAAAAGAAAAAAAGTATTTGTTTGTAAAAAGTATAATGGCATTTATAAAGGTGACCTTAAAAATGAAAACCTAAAGCCTAAACTCCATCTTAGTTGACTCCACTTGTCTGTACCCTGGCATATACACCTGTCATGCACCTGTATGTGCACCTGCCAACGTTCCTTAGACCCAAACAGAAGAAATTCAAACCGTTTCCACCAAGACCAGCAACTGTCTGTATTATATTGATATTTTTGAACTTAAAATTTCAAATAATACTTTTTCACTCCTATTGACCTCAAATATGATTTTTTTTTTAAAAATGCTGATCTCAAAAAGGTAATCTTAAATAGTGTTTGACATTTACTTGCTGTTGTAGATTTTTTTAATTTGAGAGAATGCATAATTTTCATCTTTGAAATAATTTAAAATTGGTCTGGGCATTGCGGTGGAGGGATTCAGAAGGTGTTTTTGGTTTGTTTTTTTAATATTTATTTGAAATTTTGTTTAAAAATCTATTGCAAAACTTAAAAATGTATACATCTTTTTGCTTGGGATATCACTGTTAATGTATTATTAAAATGCACCAAAATACTTAAACCAAAAAGTGAAGTGACAAATGTATTTTTGTGAAATTTACCTACTGTTAATTATAATTTTGTATTTTATGTGTTTTATTATTTTTGGGATGTTTTTCACCAAATGTGCCTTTTTTAAATTTGAACCAAAGTCACAAAAACTGCTTTAAAATTTGAAAAATGGTCAAAAACGATGAGTGGGATTGTGCTGAATGAATATATTAGTTTAATTTAATTTAATGTAATTTAAATTTAGATGATTCCTGATGAATTGTGTCAGACCAAAGTGTTTTTAAAGGTGCTTCTGTGAAAAGTTCAAATGCACACTTTGTATTTTCTACATTTGTAAATAAAAAATATTAAATGGGCAAAAACTCAAATGTGTATTTATTTGTAAATCTGGCCTTTTTATCATTTAGTTAAATCAGCCCTAATGTGCTTGTGTCTGCTATATAGTTCTCTGTGACACCTGTGGATCATTCTGTTAAATTTTGGCCATTGAAAATGTACATATTTTATCTAAAACTATTTAATAAGCTGACATCTGTTGACTGTGGTGCTCGGTTCATCAGCTGACATCAGTGTGAGCATCATCACAACAAAGCACCACATGCTGTCAGCCCCTGATGCAAACCTGCAGATTTGTTGTTTTTTTTTTTAAATTTGGTTAATTTGTACAAAAATGACTATACGGCCCTGAAGTCTGTACGTCACAGTGGATGCGTACCGGTGGTGTTGAAAATGGGTAGATCGGAATGTCTTGAATAAGGAAGAATAGAGATTGTTGAAGCATGCATGGATCACTGTAAATGAAGTAAAAGACTTCAGAGAGTGAATGAGAAGGAAACAATAGCATTGTTTGACCATTTTGCAAAATACGAATTTTCATTGCTTTTCTGGAGTAATATTAAGTAACGTTACTCTCACTTGAGTAAAGTCTTAGGTTATTCTGCCACCTCTGACACACTTCTTAAAATGATTTCCCATTAGAGATAAATTATGATGATAATAAATGATAATTGATGATTTTGATGCAGTAAAAGTAACAATTAACAGAAAAGTAATATGTTACCTCTATTTATGTTTTACTTTGTTGCACTTTAATTTTGAAATACCTAATAATTGAAAAAATAATCATGAATAGTAAAGCGTGGGAACCTTTAGCCTTCAGTTGTTTGTTGCACTTCCGGTAGGGTTTATTTTGGTGCGGCTCCAAGATGGCGTCATGCTGCTTGTTCTGATTCTCCTGTTTCACGTAAGTTTAAATTTAAGCCTCAAATGAATTGTTAAAATACACGGAAACTAAATAAATGTGGTTTGCTTTAAATCTCCTTTGTCACTGGCGCATTTTCCGAGGTTTCCTCAAAACGAAGAGAAACTGGCAGAGAAAATGATAATTAGTTACACTAAACTATATTTGTGGTGACAGTCCAGTTTTTAGTTTCGTATTATTGTGTTTTATTTAATATATTTTAAAAAATACTTGAGGAGTTGTGAGACCATTGGGATTATCACACAAAAGACTAAAGTCCAAGGGAGAGATTTCGGAATTTAAGTTTAGGAGGGCCTAGCAGAGGATGCACAGGATGCACTGGAGGATCAAATGGAGCAGAAGATCCTGATTTCATTTGTTTGCATTGTGTATTTGCCAACGGCTATAATTTCTTGTATTTAATTTCTTCTGCCTTCTTTTGTTAATATAAAGGTAATTTGTTTCATGTATTATATTGGCTGTATGATGATCGCATATATTAAAAAAAAAACAAAACCGGGAACGTAGAGGAGAGGGTAAATATTGTTTTGTTCCTTGCAGGATCTTACACACAGTTTTTAAAGATGAGCGACAAACGTCAGAGAGCCAGAGTGCAAGGCTCATGGGCACAACAGAAGCCAAGACCCAAACCTCAGACTGCAGGTAAGAAAGACCATTAGATATCCAAGCAAGATTAGACTTTTTGATTTACTGACATAACATGGGGCTATTTGGACTTTCTGTTTACTAGAATGATCTTGAAAGTGCATGTGACAGGTTAGATACTCATTTCACAAGCAATCAGATTTCACTAAGATTTTTACAAAAAATCCTCCTGGTTGGACACTGGCAGCAAATGTGACATATATGCAGAGCTAATTCCATAACTCTTACAAAGCAACAATAATATTTACAAGGGCAAGGCTAAAATCTGTCCAAATTATGCAAACAACAGCACAAACAACAACAACACCTTTATTTATTGATGACATTGGTCGAGGGATTCTGTTTTAGAACTCAGTGCTAATTCTTAACTGATGTAAAACTATAATAAATATTTACAGTCTCTACTATCCTACCAAACCAAGTCAGAATTAGAAAAACATTAGAAAAGCTGTCATATGCATTTAAATGTTTTTGTAATTGTGCAGTTTCGGTGCAGAGTGAGCAGAGGGCGCTGTGGGCTGGAGGATTCCAGAAAAAATCAACTGAAGAGAAGAGCTTTGAGTTCCAACGTCCTACACAGGTTTAAATAAAATAGCAAATATAAAACTAAGGCTGCACTATGTAACCTTTCTGGTGTGGGATCTACCATGGGGATAGAATTGCCTTGAATATTCCACTGTATGGCATCAAACTGATCTATTACTTGTATCTATTACTTTATTCAGTGACTTATTTATTGCTCAAAAACACCCTAGCTTTTATTAAGCTAGGGTATTTATTTTAAGCTTTTATTACCAAGTACCACCTAATTTCATATTTGACTTTCTAACCAGCTCTAACACCAGACTTTATCGGGCCTAAATTAGGGTTAAATTTAGTCTCAAACTAGACTTTACCAGCTCTAAAATTAGACTAAAGAAAGCTCAAATGTAGAGAATACAGAATTGCTTGAGCATGCAGGAACCACTAAAAATAACTCAGTCAATTTATTTCTTTTTATTTTTTATTTATTTTATTTAAACACATATTACAAATATTACATAATACAATGTATTAATCTGCAGTTGACAAAGTATTGTGTCTTTTCAGCTGCTCAGAGAGATCCCTCCGGAGACAGTCATAGAGTAAGAAAACATTCAAAACTATTAGAATTCACATTTTTTTTGTAATACAAATGTTTTATTTTTAGTTTTGTTTTTTCTTTTTCACAGTTCATCCGGCGATCATGAGATCAGCTCCGGACCCTCAGGAGTCTCCAGGTTTCAATATACTAAATAATAGCCAAAACCTTTTTTTCATTTTTATATCACACAAGTTAAACCAAACAAAAATGTACAAAAACAGTGAGCTGTATTCTACTCACTTTGATTTTTAAACAGTTGTAGAAACACACACACATAAGCATTGTCCATCATTCTCAGCTCTCACATGGAGCATTCGGGTCCCTCCACATAGAAAAAACTTTTCTGATCTCATAAGTAAATAAATAGTAGTGTATTTCACTGGTTGTTAAAGAAGGCATATCGTGCTTGTGCCTGTTCTATTGGTATAATTTATGACACCCATCATTATGTTATAATCAAGACATTTTTAATTGCAATATTGCTCTAAAATGACTTCATAAAAAGAACAAGTCTGTTAACTTATGCATTAGAAAACTGTGGTGCCCAAAGAGAGAGCAAATAAACTGGATATACTGTCAGCCCCTCCTATGGACAGTGCATATCACACTAGTAAGCAACAGATGTTGGTGCCAAAATGGAATGCGTACATTTGGAGAACGAAGTAAGTATGCAAAGTGGGTGTGTAATAGTGGCATTGAAAACAGGGGTAGATCAGTAAAGTGGTGTCTTAAAAATAAGATTTTTAAGATTGCTCAAGCATGCATGAATCACTCAAAATAAAACAGCAGATGGAAAATAAGAAGGAAACAACTATAATATGGTTAAAAGCTCTGAAAAGTCTATTTTGCGGAATAGGTCTGCTTTAAAGAATAATGTACAGGTAGTAAAGGGATAAAAGTGCGCATTCAGTTAAAAAAAAAAAAAAAAAGATTTAGTTTGGCTAGGTAAAGTGCAAAATTTGGATTTTTCTTCCATGTTATAGTTCCCTCATCAAAAACGTGCGTGAAGAGGTTTTAGATGTCATCCATGCATGTAGGAGTAATTTAGCGATCTTTCCTGGGCCTCCCCTTATAGTTAACTGTATGATTCTCCGTCCACGAGCCTGCATCACCCATGTTCTCACATGACATTTCTCCATAAATATCCGAAAACATGTTTGTCAATTACTGTACACAGCAATTACTGTGCACAGTAATTGACAAACCTGATGTGATAGTAGTTTCATTAGCAGGATGCACTCTGATTGTGGTGTGATGTCTCTCTAAAGGGGGAGTGACTTGGCATAGAGTGCAAAGAGAGGGGGAATTCAGAGCATCAAAAACAAAAGGGAAACTTATGTTAATACATTGTTTTGGGTGAATATAAAGTATCAAGGTGTTCTAAATATATTATGTATAATACAGTATACAAGCAAAATACTTTAAAGAAGGTTCATTTGTTTGTTTGTTTTTGTCTGTGTTTTTTTTTTTTTTGCAGGCTTCGACTGATCTATAACTTCCTGTCCACAGAGGAAGCTGATTGGATGTTTTCCAAACTCCTCAATGAACTGCCCTGGAGCCAGAAGACCAACTACAGAATGGGTTAGTCCTGATTTAGTCTTGGTTTAGTCCTGGTTCAGTCTCTGCTTTGTTTAAAACACTTTGTTTATTCAGACATTGTTTAAAGGTTTTTGTTCACTCCAGCTGTCTTTCTTCTCCCTCTTTCTTCTCTATTCTTTCTCTCCTCTCTTTTCTCTCACTCTTACCCCCTTTCCCTCCCTCCCTTCCTACTCTCTGTCCCTCTACTCTCTCTCTCTCTTCTCTGTATAAAGGCTTTGTATAAATTCTAACTAGTGAGTCAAATTTTCCACTATCTCCGAGGACTAAACCCAGAGGAATCACTTTAGGTTTAATCTTACAACATGCACTAACCTTTTCTAACCAGGAAAGTCACAGACAAAGTTCCAGAGTTGTCAAGAGTTGCTAACCAACCTCCCAACTACTGCAGAAAAAAAATTTCCCTTATACTTTGAGCAGACTCTGACCTGTAACTTGGCTTGGTGCTTGTAAATATCTTATGCCAGACTATGGCCATATGTTTAGTGCTAACACACAACATATATAGATCAGCATGTTACCTTTTATTGTTTTGAAATTGCTGTATTCGTTAATAACACTTATTAAAATGTTTTTGACACTCTCTACACTAAGTCATTCTCCCTTCAGAGTCACATCAAACAGTTGGCGTGCATCCCACTGATAAAACTACTGCAAATCACAACAGGCCTATTAAGTTGTAGAGCATTAGTTTGTATCCTGCTTTTGTATATTTATGGAGTATTTTCATGTGGGAGCATGGGTGAAGTAGGCTTGTGGATGGAGCACCAGGCTCGTACTACTAACCGTAAGGAGAGTTCAAATAGGGCTCCGGAGAAATCATCAGCTTTCTGAAACTTGCATGGATGCTGTCCTCCATTTGTCTTTTGTTTAGATGTTCCTTCTATTCCAGGAGAGGCCTATGAGGAACCTCGTCTGACCTGTTGGTTTGGAGATCTGCCATACACCTACTCCAACTCCACCATGAACGCCAATACACAGGTACACACATCCCATCATACTATCAGATCACCTTTAAAGTGGAAGTTACTCTGCGTTTCATTATCCGTCTGACTTGGAGATCCAAGATCGTTGCCTAGTGACACACACTGACACACCCCTTTTCTTTGGATGGCGCCACTCAGACCTCGGTTGAGCTCAGAGTAGACTGAGCAAGACTCCAAGATAGAATCAGAGATGGCTGCACCCAGTTTCTCACTTTTAAGTATGAACTGTTTTCATGATGTTTGGATGCTTTGGGGGTTTAAATGACTATTTCAATCACTCGTATTATGGCAGAACTTTACTGCGTCCATATTATTGTCCATATATATCCATATATATTCCATATACGTCCATATATATTGTGTAGTATAGTGTTGTTAGGGTTGCTAACAGAAGATAAATAACAACAATAACAGCTTTGCGTTTGGCGTCCACATTTTTAAAAAATGGGACACGCAAAACAAAATAAAATAGTTTAAGCTCATATCCATCATATCTGAGATCAGAAGGATAATCAAACACAGGGTAAACACCCCTGAGAGGGGTTTCTATGGCCCCCAGGATGATATTGATTTATTATTACCCGCCCGCTGGCCGCAGATGTTTCATACACACCAATACTACATTTCCCACAATGCAAAAATTTAATTTTTTTCAATGAACATTTGATCAGTCCGACCCTCGGCTTGTAGCTAATTTTTTCATTTGTCTTTTGTCTTTGACACCCCTGGTCTAACAGGTATTCACACTTTAAACTCAGCAGTTCTGTGGGATGTCACTTCACTTCCGGATCCAGGGGCAGGCGGTCACTTTTGCACGGTCTCCTTTAAAGGGCACATATTGCACTATTTTCTGATCTGTTATAATGTTATTTCCTCATCACAAACATGGAGTTGTGTTTTATTTTATTCACACATGTTTAACACACAAACCCTGCATATTTAGATGGTGTTCTTCTGTAAAACAGAAAACACTTTGTGTTGACTCACCTTGTGATGTCATCTGGTAATGCAAAAAATGCTTCACTAAAAACATTTGGGTAATTTTAGCCCTGGAATTCTACTGAACAAAATGTAACTAATTTTAAAACTACTGCTTTGTAACATCACAAGGTGGAACATTTTGACATTTTTGGAGACAGACTAATAATAAAGAGTTACACAAACATGTGAGAATGAAGCAAACAATACAACTCTAGGTATTAACTCCAGGTGTGTCTTTGATTATAACATGGCATGTCAATTTTGAGTAATATATGACCTCTAACATTTCTGCTCTCTGTCCTTCTCAGTGGCCCTCAGAGCTCCTGTCTCTCCGCTCTCTCCTGTTCCAACGCTTTGGTCTCGCTCTGAACTCTGTCCTGTGTAACCTGTACCGCACCGGCCATGACAGTATCGCCTGGCATAGTGACGATGAGGCGTCATTAGGAGAGAAACCCACTATCGCCTCCATCAGTTTAGGAGACACACGCATCTTTAGTCTGAGAAAGAAACCTGCTCCAGTAAGAATCAGGTCTAAATCAGGACTAAACTGAGTCTGAACCAGGACTAAACCAGGATTAAACCAGGACTAAACCACAACTAATCCTAACCTTAACAGTAAAAACTGATTTTTATTTTTGTGTGTAAATCTCTTTGTTTCAGGAGGAGAATGGAGACTTCACGTACAGTCCACACATTAAAGTTCCTTTGAGCCACGGGACTCTGCTCATCATGGAGGGGGCCACACAGGACGACTGGCAGGTAACAATTAATCACAAAGCAGACTTGTTAAAAACAACCAATCAGAGTACAACACCGTTTAAAACAACATTATCAGAATTAAAACAGCCAAGCAGGGAGCAACACAGGGGACGGGCAGGTAAGAGACCATCAGAACACACCTTTATTTAAAAGAACCAATCGGAGATTCAGGAGACAACCAATCCCAACGCACAACTATTTAAAACAGCTGATCAGGTAGATTTAAAGATTCACCTTGTAACGTCATTACTGAACCCCAAAGATGGGAAAATAAATTGCAATTGCAATACCCGACCCTAGCCAGTGCTCCAGACATACTGGTACTTTGCAGCTGATGTCATCATTGTTCCTGGGGGTGTGATGCTAACTGTAAGCACTGCTCTATCTGAGGCCTGTTAGACTTTAATCCAAGCTTTGTTTTAACATAATTTGACCAAAATGAGTGGATTTTGTTAACTTGGAACCCCTACAGGTGAGCTGCTTTGTACTGTTAAACAAGTCTCTCACACTTAAAAAGTGTAACAAGCTAGCTAGGGTAGCCAAAAGTGACTCACTCAATAGCCCATGTGGAGCCAGGGCTACACAGGGGCTATAGTACATGTTTTAGTGGTAGGTAAAAACAGAGCACCCAGAGGAAACCTACGCATGCATGGGGAAAACATGCAAACTCCTCACCACCCCAGAATCAAACCCAGAACCTTCTTGCTTTGAAGCAAAAGCACTAAACTGCCACCAAAAATCAAACTTCTAAACAGAACCATGAACACTCATATTGATCACAGACTCCTGAAAATGTGATCTTTTCACCATGCTAACTACAGAATATTCCACCATAAAAATACAAGTAGAACACCCCCAGAGTGATGACACTGCAAAGTATCAATACAGTAATCTTGTTCCCAGTACCAGACTTGGGACTGAAGCTGAGGATCTACTGTACCTCTCAGTGAGAACTAATGAAACTTTAAATCTGCTGTAAATGTGACTGTCGCTCGTAAAAAGACTCAACAGGACAAATGTTTAAACAACACTCTGAGAGAGAGAGAGAGAGAGAGAGAGAGAGAGAGAGAGAGAGAGAGAGAGAGAGAGAGAGAGAGAGAGAGAGAGAGAGAGAGA
>KN491677.1:15000-16874 GCA_000787155.1 Scartelaos histophorus | reverse complement strand
ACAGGGAGAAAGAGAGAGAGACAGAGTGGGAAAGGAAGAGAGAGAGAGGGAGAGACTGAGTGAGGAAAGGACGAGAGAGAGAGAGAGAGGGAGAGAGAGAGACACAGAGAGAGAGAGACAGAGAGAGAGAGACAGAGAGAGAGACAGAGAGAGAGAGAGACAGAGAGAGAGGGGAGCTGCAAGCTTTTACACTCTATATAAGTCCTGGTTTAGTCCTAGTTTAACAGGAATGATAGCAGGGCTGAATCAGGACTAGACATTGTTTGTCCATTGTTTAGTCCTGGTTTATTCCTGGTGTAGTCCTGGTTTAGTTCTGGCAGCTGGCTTTGATACCAACCTTTTTAAATCCATTTGTGTCCATTTGTGGCTCAGACTTGGACAGAGAGGCTACATTCCTGGAAGTTGCTGCAGAAATATTTCCTCCAGAACATATTACATAATAATACAGTTTATATCTGTGAAAACACATTTATTTAGTTTGGGTCTTATGATTTGTGACTGAAGGGAAGGAGAATTTGGAGACAAATAGGTATGAAGGTGTTAAGACAGTTTTCGGTACTATAAATTGGTTTAGTCTTTGTTTGGTCTGTGGTTTACTCCATAGTTTAGTACCGATTTGGGTTAGTCCTGGTTTAGTGCTTGTTGAGGTTGAGTCTTGGTTTTGTCCTGATATAGTCGTGGTTCAGTCCCAATTTAGACCTGGTATCTAGACTAGACTAAAGCTGAGAATGGCTGCTAAATGAATCTCTTCTCTGGGACTCAACAGCATATCACAGGGCATATTTATATAATTACTTTGAATGATAAATAACAATTATAAAACATATTTTGATTTGATTTGCCCTACACTGTTTATGTTTAAAGGAATAAATTCTATTTTCAGTCTCTTATTGATTCTAATTGGGTATTGGCAGATACCAGAGCCAAGCTATCGACATTAGATGGAAATGAAAATATATATTGTGGAAACATTTCCCTCAATCTGAATCTGAATGAATATGATTTCTACCTAAAACCAGACCAATCATTTAACATGTGTAAAGGCTCAGCAGACACGGCTGTCTCCAGCCTCAGGAAGCACTTTGTTGTTTTGTGCTGTTCTCTAATGTAAGTTAAGTTGATTGTCTGAAGGAAGTCACTTTGCTTTGATATGTAACCTGTATTTTCTTATTTATCATCAAGAGGTATATAATTTTTTCCACAACAATCAGTATAGATAAAGAAGGATGGCAGAGGCACTCTGATTTGCACTGTATTTATTGGTGATCACGCCAACATTGGTATGAGAAAAGAAAAGGCTGGATCGGTGCAACCCCAATATTTTGTATTTGACCTTACCGAAAATTCTCTTAACAATAAAATATTAGCTCATTATTATTATCATCATCATTATTATTATTAATTTCTACAATCTGATACAATCTTGAGATTTTAAAAATGTGTGTTTGAGTGTATGAGTGTTTTGCCTTAATATTAATGTTGTATTTCCTGTTTATTTGTTTTGTGCAGCACCAGGTGGCCAAAGAGTACCACGACCGAGGGCCTAGAATCAACCTCACATTTAGAACCATCAACCAGGAGCCAGAGGGCCTCAGAGCAGGGGCCAAAGTTAGGAATCTAACCTAGAATCTTCATTAAACAGCACTACAGTGAACATGCCATCAGAGAATATTCTGTCAAAACAAATAGGACATGGGAATCTGGGATGAGAAGTGTCTTGCTCAAGCACTTAACCACAGCGAATCAGAAAGAGAATCTTATCCACAACCTCTATTAGACACCACCATCATCAAGTGTGAGGCCCTCTGACTGTAGTGCAGACTACTACACACCTGGTGATAGTCAGGAATCTAACCCACAACCTTCACTGGACA
>KN491677.1:0-10000 GCA_000787155.1 Scartelaos histophorus | reverse complement strand
AAACAAACCAGGCTCAAAGCTCCAAACAGGATCCAAACTTTTCATAAAAGTGAGCATAAACAAAATCACTGTCACAGCAGCATTTTCAGAGGAACACCAGCGCTCCTGTGTCAAAGTAAAGGAACAGTCTGGACAAAGCAGAAAGTGTTTTTTTTTTTTGTTTTTGTTTTTTTAATTTCCATGATTATATTGAAGATTCTCCCAGAAGGCATCAAATCTGTGAAAGATACACATGGATTGTATTAACGAAAATAAATAACTTGTTTTAGATTTTTAAAATTAGACTTTACCCTGAGCTTTGATCACTGCTTTCCACGTTTGGCGTTTCATGAAACTGACAAGGCACAACTATGAAGTGAAAACCATTTCAGGAGACTTCATCATGGAGCTCATTGAGACAAAGGCAGGGCTTTGCAGCTCTGTCCACACTTTGAGGATTTGAATAAAAAATAAAAAATATAAAAAATATCTAGTTGAGTTATTTCACTGTTCTTTGCTACATTATTCCCAGAGCCACAGAAGACTAGCCTGATTCTGTGGAGTTTGTGGGGAGTGAACGCCTGAACACAAGTGAACACTGCTCCATTATTTTACACACATTCTCATGAACTCATTATATTGTTTCTGTTTCTACTGTTATATACACAGATACACACACAACGGATTCACATGCACCAGTTCTGTATTGTCAGTGTGGCGTGTTCAGTCTAGGAGAGAGTGAGAAAACATAACAGTGTTTAGCAGACCAGAGGGTCCAACCCTTTCAGTCGTGACCCCTATAATAAGATAAGCTTTATGTATTCCACAATGAGGAAATACTCATATTCATTGCATGTTGAACAAAAATATGCAATCAAAACTCTATTGCAAATAGACACTTTAACAAGAATATTAAAATATATTTTTAATAAAATTCAGATACAAAATTGAGTAAAAATTATTACTCAGACAAGCACATGCTGTTATATCCTTTGGCAAGACACTTCAACCACATTGCCTTGTGTGGATGTGGTGTGAGTGTGTTAGTGTGTGAGTGATGGTGGTAGGAGGGGCTGATAGTGCAGACTGGCAGAGGACAGCTGTGGCTATAGAAGTAACTTAGCACATAGAGTGGAGTGAATAAATTAACTTCAACACTTTATTAGGCCTAGATGCAGATTTTTCTCCAGTATTTGAGCAAAGCATGTTTTGGCCATAGACGTCACCCAGAGCATTAGGCTCCACTACAATGAAGCTCCCAATGCTCCCAATGCTCCCAATGCTTCCAATGCTAGCGGTTACAGGGGCAAATTTGGAGCCAGGTTCTATATTATAAATAGGACTTTTTTAAGACCAAAATGACGAGGCTCATAGCAGCAGTTATTAGAGAGGGGCCATATTCCAAAGTAAGTAAAGAGCTTTACTGTCTGAAATCAGAAGTGCCCTGTTAACATGCTAATTGTTGTGAGCTTTACTGCAACTTCTCTCTGGTCTCTCAGAGTTGTGAAAAGCGAGAATGCACAAGACAAATGAGGAATAACTTTGGACCACCGCAAACTATGACTTAAAATGTGCTTTTTAAAATTTTTAACACAGTAAAATCGAGTACAGTGACTTTAAAATCATGTTATTTTGACTTCAAAAATAAACTTACTGATGAGAAATATTAGTGCACAAACTTGTCACTGTTGTGAATGTCACTTCCAGTCAAACCTGATCTGGAGTCAGTGTGCGCAGAAACATGATCTGGTTGGACCAGAGCAGCGGAGTGGGCAGAGCATGAGAGGTGCTGCTGATATAAAAAAAAAAACAGAGGAGAGAGAGTCCAGAGTTTGAGTGGAGTTTTGACCAAAACTCAAATATAACTGCAAGAATAAGTGTAGTGAGACCAGAGACCAGATTTTACTGCAATTCAGGAAGATTGTAAAGAGTTAAACATCTTTGAACATATCATCCAAAACTAAAGGACTTTATTTTTCAACAGTCTAAAACTTTATAAATTTTGGACTTTGGAATTTGAGAGTGGCTTTGTTTTTTTTTAAAACATATTTTTAAATGATATTTTAGTTCTGCATTTTGAAGTATTTTTCTTAAAGATTTGTCTTGTTTTTGGCTGGGACTCTTCTGGGGTTCTGATGTTTTTGGACAAACTGAACTGTTCCCAGAGTTTTGACTGAAGGCTTCAGTGCAAACAGGACGTCACAAGAGAGGTGAGAGTCTGGGTTAATATGGTTTATATTCTGATCAATGATGATATTTTTATTTGTTGTTTTTTATTGTCTATTTTGTATTCTTTTTATTTCATTAACACATGTTTTAAGACCATTAAATTAGAACTTAAGTCCTTGTCATACAAAACTAATTATTTTGTTGTTTTTTTTGTAATTGATTGGTAAACAATTAGAAAACAATTTGACAAATCTAAAGTTGCATGTTGCCCTAACACAATGTGAAGAAGGGGTAAGTGCATGACACAACAGTATATTTATTAGAATACATGAGCTCTCAGTTGTAAGTTGTAACAGATTTCTTCTGAGTGCCTTTAGTCCATTTGTTTACTCAGAGACAGTGGAAAAGCCATCCAGCTGTTTACACATCTGCATTAGCCTGACGTCAACAGGAGAAAGAGAGAAAGAGAGAGAGAGAGAGAGGGTGGGAGGAGGGATGGACTCTGAACACAAGCTTCTGTGTGTCTCCGAGCAGTGTCCCCATAGAAACACAGGGTCATTCAGTTCTCAAAGAGGTCATTTACATTACGCAAAATTGACTCTTGTGAGCTTTAAGCCATGTTACAATGTTGTTCCCTCCTTAAAACATACCTGGAGTTCTGTTTTGCTTTGAGAGGTCTTTTATTATTAGTCTGTACATCCCCAAAGCTCAAAATGCTCTGTTCCACCTTGTGATGTCATGACGTAGTAGTTTTCAAGTTAACAGCTTAACATTTTACCTTCTTTCTACCTTCAGCAGAGATTGGCAATTCCATAGCTGCTAGTGACAGGTTTAACCCAGAGACACCTACATCCTCGCTAAGTGGTGACTGTAACAACACAAATCAACTCACAGGTGTCAGGTTTATTTATGGTGAGATCGTTTTAAAACAAACAACTTGAGTAACAGAGCTGCAGAGAGAGCAGTGCATTCAGGTAGCTTCACACCTCTAGGGAACATCCAATGCAAAGTATTAATTCCAATGTGTTGCTTTCATTATGGTGGTTGAAAACAGAAATGAACATTGCAGTACACAGGGGTTTCAGCTTCCTGTGTAATACTATTGCTGTTGTTTAAACACTACTAATACTATTTAATACTATTTTGAGAACTTTCAACCATACAAAAGATAGAATATTTAGTTTTGAAATTTTACTTCATATGGCAGCAGTACAGCTCTCACACGGATCACTTTACTGCAGCAACATTAGACCGAACAGGAGTCTAGAGAAAACACAGAAGAGCAATGGCTGTGATGCGGTGGTCCTAGAGAAGACTTATCTATCCCTGTAAATCTGTCCCCTGTATTTGACCCATCCTCCAGTGTCTCGGAGTTAAACCTGCATTTGACTGATTCCTTCAGTGTCTCTGCGTTACAAGCGCCCCAACTTTTCCAAATATTTGGCCTACGAGTACTACCAGGCCTAAACTGGGACTAGTGTAAACATGGTCTAAGACAGGACAACACAATTCAATACCAGCTGTGAAGAAGGGCTGAATGTGAAATAAACTGAGGAAATATTTTAACTGCAGCTGCAACTTTTCACAGCAATTTATTAAGAAAATGTTTGGAAGTATCAGCAAATTATAACCAAGTCTCAAAAAGGACTAAACTGATGGTGAAGCAATTGTTGTACACTAATTCTTCACAAAGACAAATAATAAAAATTACATACAATGTATTATAAATTCAGCTAATATTTGAACTGCAAAAGAATCCACATATCACTAGTATATTCACCACAGTTTGAGAATCACTGATAGATATTACTGTAATGTCTCTCTCTGTCATATTGCTCTGCTCAGTTCTAACCCTCTCCCTCCTCTCTCTTTTACCTCCTCTATCTCATCCTCCTCTTCTCTCTCTCTCCTCCCCTCTCCTTTTCTCTCTCTCTCTCTCTCTCTCTTTCTTTCTCTTTCTCCTCTCTCTCCCCCCTCTCCTCTCTCTCCTCCAGACTTGCTTTGTCTCCTGTACTTGTCCAACATGGCCGCCGCTGGAGCTCACCTGATTTTGGAGGAGTTCCCGCAGCAGCTGCCTGTGCCCAAAGCGCCCCCTAGAGGAAAGAGCCGGGCACGGCGTCCTCGTGAAGCACGATTTAAGACTCAGCCCGTGACCTTTGCAGAGATTGCAGAGGTTGAAGAGGAGGGAGCCAACGCCATGGATGAAGAACGTGCCAAAAGATCATTCCTTCAGAGTCTGGAGAATCTGAGGAAGAGCACTCAGAACCTGTACTACTGCCACGGCCCCGGTAGCCACGGGCCTGCCCCCGCGGGGCACGGGCATGCTCCCGGACACGTGCACTGCTCTGTCCAGCACCGAGGGACACAAACCTGCACCATGGACTCCAGCGACTCCGACTCGACCCAGTGAAGAGGAGATGATGAGGGTCACATGAACTGAGCAGCAGATGGGGGGCCATGGGGCCTTCTGTGGTGTTTGGAAATGTTTGGCCAGAAGTGGGAAGTGAAGACATTCTGTGCAAAGTTTGTAAATAATGATTTGTAAACAAGTCTTGGGTTTGATTGCCAAATTGTTTGGGGGCTTTCTTGGGAGTTTGCATATTCTCTCTGTGGTTTCTTCTCATCAACCTCAAACAATATCATGGCTCAGATCTGGAGAAGGGTCCAGCTACAGTGCTAATCAAAAGTTTAGACATAGTGGAATCCATCAAAACTGTGAATGGGCATATGGAATGTAGTAAACAAAAAATCAACTCAAGATAACAATAGCTGCTTTTTGCTTTTATCGCTTATATGCTTTCGACCCAAACAAGGCACATTTCAGGAGACTTAATCATGAAGCTCATTAAGAGCAGGCTAAGGGTTTGCAGCTCTTTTGACAAAGCAAAGAGTGGTTACTCTGAAGGTTTCAATATAAAATTGTATTTTAAAAAGTTATTTCACTTTTCATTCTTTGGTACATAATCCCATAGATCTTGCATTATATATGTGATGTCTTCTGTATTGTAAAAGTAGTAAAATAGTAAGTAAGAAAAAAAAAAACATGGAATGAAAGGGTGTGTCCAAACTTTTGACTGGTCATGTAGGTACTCCTGAACTCAGATCTGGCTCACTACTCCTGAGGTTTAACCCAGAGACACTCACTATGTTCACATGCACGCCAGGAAAACCACATAACTGGCCAATTTAACTCAATTTTCAAAATGCCGAAAAAGTACACCTGCCAAAAGTGCAGTTACATATTTTTACATATTACACATTTTAATTTGCAATTATAGCTGCAAAGTTTTTTGGGGGGGAATGCTAAATTACAAGGAGTACCTTGCAGGTCTTGTTCTTTGATCCGCCATAGACCAGGGTTGTCAAAAGTATTGGAAATACTAATCAATACTAAAACTATCAATCAATAAAAACTAGATACTCATTCGAGCAGGAATCGATACTAAACATTTCCCATTCACAGGATGGAAAGGATCCTTTCCTGAGGAGCTCTAGAGTGATTTTGAGCTGTATCAGAACAAGTATAAGAGCACATGGACCATTATGGAACTTACCTGTATGACTGAGGGATAACACGGATATAAGGCAACATGGTATTATAATACCATGAAATATGACAAGAAAGTACTACAACTTAATGTTGAAAATCACATTCTATTGTCTAAAGAAAGAATGATTTTTATTATCTTTGTGCTATTGAAATTGGTTTTGAGTATCAAATCTTTTCAAGTTTGAAATGTTAGTGTCGTGGCAACCTCACTGTAGACTGGGATAAGCACTTGTAGTGCTCTGTGCACAGAAAAATAGTGACAGAAATATGGTGAAAATGCAGAGGACCTTCTTCCCTGTACTATAAGCCTCTAGGTTTGAATCAACGCGTCTCACATTTAAGACCAGATATTTCTATATAGATCAACCTAGTTCTGTGATTTTAAAATGTGATTTTTTAAAAGTGGACAAATTGTCCCAAAAACACATTACAAGGACAGTCTCTTACTGAAGATTAGATTTTTAGATTTTAGTCCCAGACGAGTCTCTCTGACAGAAACAGCACCTCAGCTGGATCAAAAAGATTTATTATTTATTATAAATACAAATTTATATATATATAAAACATATATGTGTGTGTATACACTGTGATCACTTTAACATTTCACCTTTTATTAAGAGCTTTAAATAAATATTTATAATATTCGTCAGACTGTTTTACTGTCTTGAACATGTGAATAACAGAACTAGTTCATTTTAAATGGTCCAAAGTTATTCCTCTTACCTTATGCATTCAGAGCATCCTAAATGTTCACCGTGATGAATTTATAAGCACTTTTCACAACTCTCAGAGACCAGAGCGTTTATGAAACAGTGCAGAAATTTATAGTTTAGTATATATCTAATGTTTACTTATTTTAACTATTTACTTATTTTATTTCCTATCCAGAGGTCGAATTTATACAAATTTGTCAGATTAAGTTGCTTTTTTTAGAGCTTTCCACCATGTTAGAATGTTGTTCCCTCATCAAAAACAGCAAGCTCTCCCGGGGCCTATTTAGGCTTTTTTATGGTTAGCTCCAAAATTTGGAGCAATGCTCAGTCTACAAGCCTATGTCAACTATGCTCCCACACAACATTTCTCCATAAATACACAAAAGCAGGATACTGTACATAGAACTTGATAAAGCTGATGCAATGCACAATATTAGCATAACGCCGGCTGATTGTGTTAATATGTTGCTTTGGGTGAATATAGCATTTTCTAAACAATAAAAGGTAACATGGTGATCTAAATATGTTATGTGTTAGCAGTTAAGAATAGTACCCCTTCTTTAATTGCATGCCAAATATCTTGTAAATCTCTTACAACATGAGATTTCTCCACTTTTGTGCAACTTTGGAGCTGTCCCAGCCAAAGCCTCTTTAGGTAATACTTCATAAGAGTCTTAAACTCAAAGGAATGTTCAGTTTGTTCTGTTTGTAATCGACACAAGTATTTTTCCGTTGTCTTTAATCCATCATGCTTCTGGTTTAACAAAGATTTAATAATTCTACTTTGCATGTAAGGTGAGTGTAAGATTTAATGCTTGGCTCTGAGGGGAATGGAATCATCAACCAAACATCAGATAGTTATAATAAAATTGTAAGACTTACCCATAACTCACTTTTTAACTAGGTGGTTTAACCTCCACACTTTGTAGACTCTAGCTCCTCTGTGAACCAAAAACATAATCATTTTATATAACTCAATATAAGCATGAAGTACAGATATACACAAATATTTAAGGTATTTACAGTCAAATGAGATGGCTTGATTTGGGGAAGGAGCTGAAAATATGGGCTGGGGTTTAGTTTTGCCTTGTTTATTCCTGGGTCATTAGTTTAGTTCCTAGTTTAGTCTTGGTTTAGTACCAGTTTAAACATTTTTACACCTACATAGTCTCTGTTCATTTCAAGTAAGTAACACTGCATTCTTTAAATGATGTTCCTGATTCAGGCTCTTGTTCAGTCTTGGTTCAGTCCTAGTTGAGTCTTGATGTAGGCCTGACTCAGTCCGGGTTTAGTCCACGTGTAATCCTGGTTGAGTCCAGGTTTAACTGCCAAGTCCTAGTTTCGATTTCCTTCAATTCTAAATGTACTCGTAGGTCTAGTCATGCTCTAAACTTAGTTCTTGTTTAGCCTATGTTTAGTCCTGCTTTAGTTGTGTTTCAGTCCTGGTATATAGTCATGGTTCAGTGCTGCTTAGTCCTGCTTCAGTTCTGCATTAGTCCTTGCTTTTCTCATAGTCTTGGTCTGGTTTAGTTTAGTTCTTTCTTTTCTTATGGTCTAGATCTGGTGTAGTCCTGGTTTAGTCCTTTTGCAGTCCTACTTTAGTTCTTGTTGTTCTCATGGACCTGGCTCCGTCTGTTTTGTCTGACCTTTTAAGGCAGAAGCTGAAGTATTTTCTTGGCTTAAACTCATGGGAACAGGCAAAGATTGAGGAGAGAAAAGAGGAAGAGATACAGAGGAGAGGCAAAGAGGAGACAGAGGAGAGATGGAGAAGAGACAGAGAGCTAGAGGAGAGCCAGAAAAGAGCCAGAGGAGAGACAGAAGGGAGACAGAGAAGAGACAGAAGAGAGACAGAGGGGAGACTGAGGAGAAACCGAGGGGGATACAGAGGGGAGACAGAAGAGAGACAGAGGAGGAGGGCCAGAGGGAAACCAGAGGAGAGACAGAGGAGGAGGGCCAAAGCGGAATCAGAAGAGAGACAGAAGAGAGACAGGGGAGAAACCGAGGGGGATACAGAGGGGAGACAGATTAGAGCCAAGATCCAGAATCGCGCAGAGGACAGCACCATGAACACAAAGATATGCCCATGAAAAAACTCATCTCTCTGTGTTGGAACAATATCAAACTGAAAATATATGGGGTGTTACCAGACACGTATGTATAAGATTAAATTTAATAAAATTTGTAATTGTTTTTACCAACCCTGGCCTCACAGTTTATTTTTATATTTTATATTTTATTTATTTTATATTTTTGTTGTCATTTTAGCACTGCTTTCTATGTGGAGAATTTCAGCTGGCCAGCATTTTTTTGCCAAATCTAACACATGGGGAAAAATCTCACAAGATCATTGTCAATGCACTCATGTGTTTTGTCTCACGAGATCTTGTGGCACAAGAAAAATGTGCTGGGAGGCTAAAGTTAGATAAGATAAGATAAGATATCCCTTTATTAGTCCCACAGTGGGGAAATGTCAGAAGTTAGACTTGCATTGTTAAACCATGGATCCTGGATTAAACTTTTGAATAAATGGCATTGGCAACTAATATCTATTTTTGACAACTCTTACATTTTGTTAATGCTTCATTAACGCAGTATAGAAAATAGTTGCTTAAACATGTAATTGAAATAAAGGAGACTTCTTACACATTCTGCCTTGTCGATACAGTATAGTGGAATCTTAATGCACATTTATAAGAGCAAGTCTAATCTTTTTCTTAGTTTTAGTCTTTATTCTATTCGATGTATGTCTATTCTCATTATTTCGTATAAAACTTACACTATAGTTGATTATTTGGAGCTAGAGTTTTTAAAAGTTAAATCTCGTTGCCATTTTCCTCCTCCTCCGCTGTCATGTTTACAGTCAGCGTGGTTTGGACTGACAGCTCTCTCGGCCAATAGAAAGTTACTATTTAACCTCCAACCTGCTACTTTCCACCAATTACGCTTTTATTTTGGACTTTTGGAGCCAATCACAGCACAGAGGCGGGACACTGGTCAAGAAGCGCGAAGCGTTAAGAGAAGAGAAAATGGCGTCTGTGGAGAGAGTGTAGTTACGATAGAATTAGTTTATACAAAGAAAAAAGCGATGTCGTGTAATACTTGAGTCGAGGCGGGCTTGAAACGCTTCCGAACTGTGAGCTTTTGGGAAAATAATTGCCTTTTGGTGTACGCAGCTAATCTAAATAGTAGTTTTTCGTAAGTTTAGAGCAGTTCTGTGGCTTTTCCCTGTGTTAGCGGCCTGGTTACTGTACATGTAGCTGCAGGTTTCTTTGCGTGCCTGTTTGGGATTTCACTGCTTTCAGATGTAAAACTCGACCTGTCCGTGGATTTAAGCATGGCCCTGCATAACCTGGTGTTTGTGGTCGACGTGGACTATGGGGAGCAGACCAAAGAGGAGCTCAGCCAGAGGAATGGCATTTTAAAGCGAGGAATCCTACAGATACTACTGCATGTGGGATACAGGTAAAACCACGAGAGGCAGAAGTGATCAAAAGGCTTTGGAATGGAATCTGTCTAAGTTACATGCATTAGATGTGAAATAGAAGTTGTTTTGTCATCACTTAGACTTATTTGTTAGGTTGTATTTTTT